>SJYC01097028.1:0-55211 GCA_006408675.1 Madoqua kirkii
AGAGAAATACATTTTTGTGTTTCTTTGTTTAAAATAAATTTAAACAATAAATGTTAAAAGAAAACCTTGTTCTATCAAGTCTGATAATTATAGAAAGATGTACAGTTAAGTTATATGCAGGGAATAATATAATATCATCTGTCACCTTTTATTTGCACTTGCATCTATGGTTTAAATGACTTCTTAACACAGGTTAACTCAAAATGAATCTGAAAACTTATTACACAGAACAGAAAGTCATCAATATAATACAAAGTTTCCACAAACTAATCCAAAAAGATTTTGTATCTTCAACCATGCCAATAACCTTCCTGCCAAATGTGTGATTGATTACAATTAGGAGAGGAAAAGCTGTAGTAGCTAAGAGATTGGACACATTTTGTGTTTCTAGCCTTTTCTAATCCACCATTTCTCCTTGCATGCATTTCAACTGTGCTTGAGTCCACTGTCTTTGTCAGTTTCTCCATTATCAAACTCTTAGGAACACTAATCTCAGTAGCAGCTCTCACTGCCTGTAGGTCACCAGCAAAGCAAATTGGTAGTTATTAAAAATCAGCTAACAAAAAGTGGAAAGTAGGTTTTAGAGGCTGTGGACATGTGCTGGGTATCTTTAAAATAGGTCCAGCCAATGTGACCTGAATTGAGAAGTTATTACTCTAGAAGAGCTTTCTAATAGGGGTGTTGCCAATCATGTTTCATATTAGACAGCGAAATTAAGTTTAGCCAAATAATATGCAGATAATCAAGAATAAAAACTGGGGACTTCCTGGCTGTCCTGGGATTAAGACTCCACGCTTCCACTGCAGAGGCACAGAGTCCATCTCTGGTCAGAGAACTAAGATCCGTCATGTCACATGGCCAGACAAACAAAACAAAAGCAAACTTGAAAATTTCAAACAAGCCATGATAGAGAAAGGAGAAAATGAGTGCAGAAACTTCAAAGTACAACCTAATCAGTTCAGATTGGCTTCAAGCTCCTCACTTCTCATTCATTGAGTCTGTTACCCAGTCAGTAACTATGTAGTGACCATCTACTTCGTCATTTTTGACATCAGGCCTGAGGATACAAAAAGAAATCAGCTGTGATGTGACTTTCATATTTATGAGCCTTAAAATATGTTCTCATTTTCATCAAAACCTCTTGCTGAAAGTTAGCTTGATATAAAACCAGTCAAAGATAAACGTTACTTTAGGATTATCATCTTGTGCCCTTAGCTCTTTGCTCTGACCTCCAAGAACTGATTTTTCCTCTTTAAATGCTCAGTTTCTAACGCCACAAATGTTTCATATCAATATTTGCACATAAACATATGTGTAAACATGCTCAGACTCAATCTATTAGAGGGTAAACAAGGTAATTTGCAGGAAGAGAATTAACATTAAAGACAACAGAAAAGGAATAGAATTAAATGGAACTGAGTATGCTAGATAATGAAATGGAGTAGATTTATGATAGTGTAGGTTAGATACATATGTGTGTGTTAGTCTCTTAGTCATGTCCAACCATGGAGTGTGGCTCGCCAGGGTCCTGTGCCGATAGAATTCTCCAGGTGAGAACACTGGACTGAGTTGTCCTTCCCTTCTCCAGGGAATCTTCCTGACCTAGGGATTAAACCTGGGTCTCCTGCATTACAAGTGGATTTTTACCATCTGAGCCACCATATATATTGAATATAAATCAAAATATAAGTATAGATATATGCATATATGTTTCTTGCCAAATTACATTTTCTTCTGTAGAGGTACTTATATTTTATTTCCAACTGTTTCCAGAATATCATTACTTTCTATTAAAAGAATTTATATTGTTAGTTGACTTCCCTGGTGGTCCAGTGGTTAAGAATTGATGTGGTTAGTAAAACACTGGAGGACAGGATGATTACATTTGATTTTTAACAAATACCAAGAAGGAACTGCCTGTTTTTGCCTATGTATAAGGTCATGATCTCATGGCCTTTATTTAGGAATAGCCCAGTAATTTCTGTGAGATTTTATCCCAGGCAAATAAAAATATGCATCTGTCCAAGTCTTTTTAGTGGGGAAATACCTTTAAAGTGTTTAATAAGACTGCTTGATTTTTCTGTATTCCCATGTAGAATAACTCGTGTACGAAATACTGCACCAAAAGTGAAAAACAATGGTTGTACGGGTACAGGATGACTGTAAGTGTGTTGGTTGTTCATCCTGGTGAATGCGTGACTAATTAAGCTGTGGCTCCTTGTTGCTGTCCAGCCTCAGAGACAGTACATACCTTGTGTCCCTAGCCTAGGAAAAGATAAAAATTCAAAATTTTTACTACGAGTGAAATGAATGATCACTGGATGAGTGCTCACTTTCACACTATTATAAAGAGGAAAAATCTTAAGTCAAACCTAAAGGGGACCTTGTGTGATTACGTAAGATGCAACCATTGGAGGAAACGAGTTGAAGAGTGGACCTCTCTATACTATCTTGGCAACTTCCTATAAAACTATAGTTCTTTCAAACTAAATAAAAACTTTTTAAAAATGAAAAAAGAAAGTCTGAGGATATTTCCAGATAAAGATGCAATAACTGATGGGCAGAGAAAACATGCATTATTTATCTACAGGGCAAAGATAAATTATTTGGTGGTCTGTTTCTACCTATGTTCATTTTTGAAGAAAATGTTTTGGCTTGATACAATAAAAATTTAAAAATATATGATTACCCTTGTTTTCCTCATTCTAGAAAGCCAACCAATCATCTTAGCTTATTTTAGGTTATAAACTTCCTTGTGCAAAGGGAATGGCAAGCATCTTAGAAATCTCTAATTATATTCTGCTGCTGCTATTGGTACCAGTTTGCCCTTTCCAAAGTACAGTTCAGCATACCTGATATTTCTGTTCTAATCTTTTTCATCCAAGTGAAGTGTGGTGATAGCCATCACTAAATATTAACACTTGCTTTATTTAGTCTTTGTGAAATATTTCATAATTCAGCTTGCAATATGTTTTGAAAATAAAATGCTATTTATGTACTGAGAGTAAAAGGAGAGAGGGTTTAATTATTTCACCAAATGATTAGCAAATTTGGGTGAATTAGAAATTTCAAATAGCAAATTTTTATAATCAGAGTTCTTAAGATTTTGGAAAAGTACAAACATAAAAACTACATCCAGAATTTATGAATAAATAAGTTGAAAAGAATTGAATTTTTAAAATTAAAAAATCAATTTAATAACATATGCTTGTTAGAGTTTAAGTGTAAAATTTTCCTTGAATAACAATCTTACTAAACTGATGCTCTAAACATCCATATTTTAATGAATTCCTTACCTTCTAATTAATTAAATAATAAAAATGTAAGAAACTTAAAAAAGTATTCAAGAGGATTTTGTAAAACTTCAGACATTTTAGAAAAATTTTATATGAATATGTTCAGTTATCACACTAATCATGTTTTATCCTTCACAGATATCACTACAGAATACCAGACCCTAATCTTTTCAGGGTGTGTGATTAAGTGGGCTGATTTTCTACCTGATTGTGGCTCTGGGAGTAAGGTACTAGAAATGGGTATCTATTAAGTTTTATTGACTATTCATAAAGGCGTATAATAACCAGCTGGATCCTGTAAACTTCACGGTGGGTGTTCAACTATATTTACCATCAACTCTGCAAACAATATGTATACTTTCATTTCAGGTTAACTAGCAAAAATCATTACCCAAAATCTGTACAATCTTGTTCCAAGCCAAGTTAAAATGCACCGGAGACCAAGGAAACAGCACATCCTTACTTTCAAATGGATAGTTATTTTGGAAGCCCAAACACTTGAAAAATATTCTCCATTTGCATTTTTTTTCTGACATAAATAGCCTGTCCTGTAGAAGTCATCTTACTATGAGGATGGAAGAACATTTATTTCTAATTTTAGGCATTTGTAGAAAATCAACTAGAATACGAGTGCCAAAAGACAAGTCCCTTGATAAAATAAAATGTTCAAAATGGTAAAATCAAGACTCGCATCAAATATTAATTGAACATGGGTCAAAAATTGAACTTGGGAGGTTTTGACTAATCAAAGATATTTGACTAACTGAGGGAACTGGTAACATTATCTGCTGGAATGAAAATTTGACTTAGATTTACTATTACTGTTGACGTTCATTTGCATTGTCATGAAGAGAAATAAGTTATATTATCAATTTTCTATAATGTAATTTTTATACAATATTACAAAGACAATTAAAAATATACATTTCAGTAGAGTCAGATAGTCCCCAGAGAGTCTACTAGTCAGTGAGAGCATTTCATTGAAAGGATAACCAGTAATATCTTTTGTCCTTTTCTAAGCCTAACAATGTTTGCTGACAAATTTGTCTACTTTGCTCATTGCTTATATTTCCAGTGTGAAGAACTGTGCTTTCCTTCTTGTATGTGATTAAGGTTTATTAAATGAATAGATGAAAGAATTCAAAGAAAACCTTTCTAAAACAAAAATGAAACCTAAAGAAATAAGCAAAGAAGACTTATACTTTTAGAATTCAGTGCAGTTCAGTCACTCAGTCAAGTCCAACTCTTTGCGACTCAATGGATGGAAGGATGCCAGGCTTCCCTGTCTATCACCAGCTCCCAGAACTTGCTCAAACTCATGTCTGTCGAGTTGGTGATGCCATTCAACCATCTTATCCTCTGTTGTCCCCTTCTCCTGCCTACAGTCTTTCCCAGCATTAGGGGTTTTTCCAATGAGTCAGTTCTTCGCATCAGGTGGCTAAAGTATTGGAGCTTCAACTTTAGCATCAGTCCTTCCAATGAATATTCAGGACTGATTTCCTTTAGGATGGACTGGTTGGATCTTTTTGCAGTTCAAGGGACTCTCAAGAGTCTTCTCCAACACCACAGTTCAAAAGCATCAATATTTCAGTGCTCAGCTTTCTTTGTGCTCACATCCATACATGACTACTGGAAAAATCATAGCTTTGAGTAAATGGACTTTTGTCAGCAAAATAATGTCTCTGTTTTTTAATATGCTGTCTAGGTTGGTCATAGATTTTCTTCCAAGGAGCAAGCATCTTTTAATATCATGGGTGCAGTCAGCATCTGCAATGATTTTAGAGCCCAAGAAAATAAAGTCTCTCACTGTTTCCATTGTTTCCCCATCTATTTCCCATGAAGTAATGGGACCTGATGCCATGATCTTAGTTTTTTTGAATGTTGAGTTTTAAGCCAGCATTTTAACTCCTCTCTTTCACTTTCATCAAGAGGCTCTTTAGTTTTTCTTCAGTTTCTGCCATAAGGGTGGTATCATCCACATGTCATATCTTCCTGGTGGCTCAGCTGGTAAAGTGTCTGCCTACAGTGCAGGAGACCTGGGTTTCATCCCTGGGTTGAGAAGATCCTCTGGAGAAGGAAATGGCAAAGCACTCCAGTACTCTTGCCTGGAAAATCTCATGGATTTAGGAGTGTGGTAGGCTACAATCCATGGGGTCATAAAGAGTCATACACGACTGAGTGACTTTGCTTTGCTTTCATCTGCATATCTGAGGTTATTGATATTTCTCCCGGCAATCTTGATTCCAGCTTGTGTTTCACCAGCCCTGCATTTCACATGACATACTTTGCATATGACGGTGACATTATACAACCTTGATGTACTCCTTTTCCAATTGGGAACTAGTCTGTTGTTCCATGTCTGGTTCTAACCGTTGCTTCTTGACCTGCCTACAGATTTCTCAGGAGGCCAGTAAGGTGATCTGGTATTCCTATCTCTTTAAGAATTTTCCACAATTTGTTGTGATCCATGAAGTCAAAGCTTTTAGCATAGTCAATGAAGCAAAAGTAGATGTTTTTGTGGAATTCTCTTGCCTTTTCAATGATCCAGTGGATGTTGACAATTTAATCTCTGGGTCTCTACACTGCTAAATCCAGCTTGAACTTCTGGAAGTTCTCAGTTCATGTACTATTTAAGCATAGCTTGGAGAATTTTGAGCATTACTTTCCTAGCATGTGAGATGAGTGCAGTTGTGTGGTAGTTTGAACATTGTTTGGCATTGCCTTTCTTTGAGATTGGAATGAAAATTGACCTTTTCCAGTCCTTCAGCCACTCCTGAGTTTTCCAAATTTGCTGGCATATTGAGTGTAGCACTTTCACAGCATCACCTTTTAGGATTTGAAATAGCTCAGCTGGAATTCCATCACTCCCACAAGCTTTGTTCATTGTGATGCTTCCTAAGGCCCACTTGATTTCACACTCTAGGATGTCTGGCTCTAGGTGAGTGTTCACACCACTGTGGTTATCTGTGTCATGAAGATCTTTTTTTGTATAGTTCCTCTGTGTATTCTTGCCATATTTTCTTCATATCTCTTGCTTCTCTTAGGTCCATACTGTTTCTGTCCTTAATTTTGCTCATCTTTGCATGAAATACTCCATTTGTATTTCAAATTTTCTTGAAGAGGTCTCTAGTCTTTCTCTTCTATTGATATGAAGTCAAAGTGAAGTGAAGTTGCTCGGTTGTGTCTGACTCTCAGCGACCCCATGGACTGTAGCCTACCAGGCTCCTCCATCCATGGAATTTTCTAGGCAAGAGTATTGGAGTGGGTTGCCATTTCCTTTTCCAGGGGATCTTTCTGACCCAGGGATCAAACCTGGGTCTCCCACATTGTGGGCAGATGCTTTACTATCTGAGCCACCAGGGAATCTATTAGTTTCCTCTATTTCTCTGCATTGATAACTCAGGAAAGCTTTCTTATCTCTCTTTGCTCTTTTGTGGAACTCTGAATTCAGATGGATATATCTTTCCTTTTCTCCTTTTGCCTTTAGCTTCTCTTCTCAGAAAAAATCTATTTTTCACTACCACTGCATAATTGTTGAGGATTTTATTTAGATCATACATGAATGGTCTAGTGATTTTCCCTACTTTCTTCAATTTCAGTCTGAATTTTGCAATAAGGAGTTCATGATCTGAGCCACAGTTAGTTCCTGGTCTAGTTTTTTCTGACTGTATAGAGCTTCTCCATCTTTGACTGCAAAGAATATAATCAGTCTGATTTTGGTACTGACCATCTGGTGCTAGCCACATGTGGAATCATCTCTTGTGTGTTGGAATAGGGTGTTTTCTATAACCAGTGTGTTCTCTTGGCAAAACTCTGTTAGCTTATATCCTCTTTCATGTTTTACTCCGAGGCAAAACTTGCCTATTACTCCAGGAATCTCTTGACTTCCTGCTTTTACATGCCAGTATGATGAAAAGGACATCTTTTTTTTGGTGTCAGTTCTAGAAGGTCTTGCAAGTCTTCATAGAACTGTTCAATGTCAGCTTCTTCAGCATTAGTGGTTGGGGCATATACTTGGATTATTGTAACATTGAATGGTTTGCCTTGGAAATGAACAGAGGTTACTCTGTTATTTTTTGAGATTGCACCCAAATACTGTATTTTGGACTCTTTTGTTGACTATGAGGGATACTCCGTTTCTTCTAAGAAATTCTTCCCACAGTAGTAGATATAATGATCATCTGAATTAAATTCCCCCATTCTGGTCTAATTTAGTTCACTGATTCCTAAAATGTGATGTTCACTCTTGCCATCTTCTATTTGACCACTTCCAATTTACCTTGATTCACGGACCTAACATTCCAGGTTCCTATGCAATTTTGTTCTTTACAATATCAAACTTGACTTCCATCACCAGTCACATCCACAACTGGGCATTATTTTTGCTTTGGCTCAGCCTCTTCATTCTTTTTGAAATTATTTCTCCACTGATCTCCAGTAGCATATTGAGCAGCTACTGACCTGGGGAGTTCATCTTTCAGTATCATATCATTTTGCCTCTTCATACTGTTCATGGAGTTCTCAAGGCAAGAATAGAAAAGGGAGAGAACAGAAAGAGAAAAAGGAGAGTAGGGAGGAAATGTAGGTGTATTAATTAAAGTTTAATCAGAAAAGCTCTTTGTACTTTTCCTTGAACTCTCTTTTAGACATAACTCAATATTTTAGAAAGTAAATAATATTTTTTCTCAATGTGGTTTCAGTAGAAGTTCTTTAGTATTCCTTTGGCAAAGTCAGTTTGGGATAGATTTTTAAGACTGCAAATTGACCAAAGAAATGAATACTGAAAAAACACACATCTGACATCAAGCGGCTACCTAAGGAAATGTCCAGGTGTATGTGATTCAAGTGTATATATGAATGTTGAGTTTTGGAGTTGTATTTGAAAATACATATTTTTTAATAAGGTTTTAAATTAAGTATAATGCTTTGTGATCAGAACTTTTCACATGCTGGATATTCTCATAGGACTTGCTTTTAGTTACTGATCCAAAAATATTGTCTAAATCTATATATGGTAAAGAGTATTATTATGTTTTTAAACAGAATATCCTCCCAAGGACTTTATATGTTTAAGCTAGGTTTTCTCAAAGAAATATTATATGCTGTCTTCTTTAAAAGTACTTTATAGTAATCATTATTCACCGAGTGTCTCATACAGTACATTGGGGAATGGGAGGCTTAAATGTGGCTAATAACTATTAATTCAGATTCATTAAATGATTGTTTGAATGAAAATGGTATGTATAATTTTTCATAAATAAATCCTAATGTAAGTAAATAAACTCCTGAACACTACATTTACATGCAAAAGATAAATATAGTGACATGAAATCATCTATGTCTGTACAGATATAGATCTGAATCTGTATCTATATAGATGTTACACTATAGCTCATGACCTCAAGATAATATCATGCTTATATCATTTGTAAAATATCAGGACCAACTTTTACATATTGATTATTAGGAACTCTTAATATTCACCTTAAAATATCAAACAACCTTGTGGATAGACAAAGAAAAGACCATAAAAAGAGTCTTTTACACATTGATTTTTATAAAAGCATTTTCCTGTAGAATCGATAGATGCATAAAGAAATAGAAGACAATTGATTTTAGAGTATGAGAATGGAGTTTATGAAGACGGCAACCTCCAACTGCAGTATATCAATACCCCTTGGGGCATTTTTGCAGGTTTTTAGGTGTTAAGATTCCTTTCCAATTTTGAGTTAATTATTGTATTGTGTGAGTGTGTTGCATTCTACTGCTTATTTAAATCATAACTATAACTTGAAATCTGAGGTTTTAGACACAGAAAATTGGATTTTGGGAAAAAACTTTTATTCAGACTCTTCAGGATATTTGCTATATCACAATACTTAAAAATAATTTTTGAAATAGGTTAAGGAATAATAAATCTGCTGTATTATATCTATAATGTCTGGAATAAATTATTTGAATTTTATAATATAAAATATTCATAGAAGTACTATCACATTTTCAAATTTTTAAATATGAAAATTATATTAGTCTCCTTTTCAAAAAAAAAAGCATTATCTCTGATGAACTGGTAATAATTTGGAAACATTTTTCCTGGACCTTTGAGCATTTGTGTCTGATATATGGATGGACAAGTGGATTGGTGTATGGGCAAATAGATAAATATATAATTGAGAGATAGATGTAAGAAAAGGAGTTTTGGTTAAAAGGGAAGGAGCAAATGTTTGTCATCTGTATATTGCTTACAACTAATATGCTTAACAAAAAAAGTTTAGACTTTATTGAACAGCAGTTGTATTTTACAGTACTAAAATTGAGATAAAGATCGTTAAATCCTGAACTCCAAAAGTTGTAAGCCAAATTTATATGGGTCCCAGTTTCTTTCCATATATCTGACTTGTGGGGAAGTACTATATGTATCTATTAGATGAGGCCACTATACAAACTCTAGACTCTTGATGAGGAAGATAACAGGTGCCATAAGTGTTTCGTTATATTAACATTGCTGAATAACCAAATTAGTCATCTTTCCCCTATATCTGTTCTAGCTACCGAATTCCCCATTTTGTGTGTTTCTATGTTCTTCTTGGGCAAGTCAACAATAGTTTTGGGCGTAATCTACCTTCTGATGTTCTGTCTCTAATTTTATCCTGGCCAGGCCATTTCTCCCTTATTTCTTATGCTTCACAGTTCCATCTATCTCAATTCTACACTATTCTCTACTAATATTGTCTGGTTATGACTTTTATTGTGTATCACCTGAACTTTAACAATATTAGTAAAATTCATCTCCAATATCAGCACATCCTTAAATCCTGCTAACAGATTATATGTGAGCATGTTATTTCTCTGTCTCCAAACTTAAAAGGTATGCCTGTCTATTATTCACAGAAGAAAATACGTCACTTTTAAAACACAGTAAAATAAATAAAATACCTGCACTATGAAGGCTCTCTAAGGCCTGATCCTTTTCTCCATTTCTAGCGTTTTCTCCACATATCCTCATTCTCTTATATCCTTCTTAGACAACTGAATCCTCTTGGAATGGAATATATTTCCCATACCACAGCTTCAAAGAAAAAGACTTTTCATTTAATTTTGCATGCTTGACATCAATCTAGTCATTGTAGAACCTGATAAATTAATAAATGGATGAATAAGTGATACTGTTTTAAAAGAAAAATCTCTCTAGCAAACTAACATCTATTTATAAAAATAGTATATATTGTGGTATGCTAGAACTACAAATATCATTAGCTCTCTTCCAAATATTGTGAACCTAGAAATGATTAACAAATTACAGATAGCCTATCATCAAAATAATTGAAAGCCTTGTGCTTCAGGGCAGGATGAAACTGAACAAGCATATGAAAAACGTGGCTTTAGTAAGGTTCACTGTGATAATAGAAGTATTTGCCATACTAGATTAAACTGGCTAGCTATTTCATGGGCTGCCATGACAAAATATCCCAAGCTAAGTAACTTCAAAACAAATATCTTCTCTCACAGTTCTGGAGGCTAGCTTTGAGAGGAAGGTAATGCCAATAGGATTTTTTTTTTTTTTCCAGAGGCCTCGCTCTTTGGCTCTTTCCATTCCAGTTGGCTTTTTTTTTTTTTCCCATGCCTGAATTTGTCTTCACTCTGTTCATGACTTGGGCTTCCCAGGTGGCAGAGTGGTAATGAATCTGCCTGCCAATGCAGGATTGGGATGATCCCCTGGAGTAGGAAATGACTGCCCACTCCAGGATGCATGTCTGGGATGCTGCCTGGACAAAGAAGCCTGGCAGGCTACAGTTCTTGGGGTCACAAAGAGTCAGACATGACTGCTTGACTGAGCACATCCACACTGTCATGTCTGTGTTTTTTTTTTTTTTTCCCATGCCTGAATTTGTCTTCACTCTGTTCATGACTTGGGCTTCCCAGGTGGCAGAGTGGTAATGAATCTGCCTGCCAATGCAGGATTGGGATGATCCCCTGGAGTAGGAAATGACTGCCCACTCCAGGATGCATGTCTGGGATGCTGCCTGGACAAAGAAGCCTGGCAGGCTACAGTTCTTGGGGTCACAAAGAGTCAGACATGACTGCTTGACTGAGCACATCCACACTGTTCATGTCTGTGTCCTGATCTTCCTGCCTTTTATTTTCATTTTAAGTACACACACACACACACACACACACACACACATATATTTAAAATTTATGATGTGCTGGTTCCTGCCATACACAATGCAAATCAGGCATGATTATACATACCCTGCCTCCCTCCTCTCTCCCCCTCCCATCACTCCAGGTCATCAGATCACCTGACTGAACTCCATGTGCTTTACAGCAGCTCCTTAAGAGCTGCCCGTCTTACACCTGATTGTGCATGCCTCCTGACGCTACTTTCTCCGTTTGTCCTACTCGTTCCCTCCCCAGCTGTGCCCATGAGTCCATCCTCTATATTTGCCTCTCCATTCCTTCCCTACAAATAGGTTCATCCAACAACGTCTCCAGATTTCATAAATATGCATCAATATACTACATTTGTTTTACTCTTTCTGACTGACTATGTCACAGGCTCTAGGTTCATCCACCTCAGTGAAACTGACTCACGTTTATTCTTTTTTATGACTGAGTAATATTCCATTGTGCATATATACCATATCCTCTTTAAAGGTGTTATTCTCAAAAGACTAGGGCTTACCTTCATTACTTCATTGTAGCATAGTTTCTTCTTTAAAAAATTATCTCCAAATAGGTCACATTCTGATGTACTGGGGTTAGGACATCAACACACGAATTGGGTAGGAGGGAGCATACACAATTCAGCCCATAACACATTGAGTTCCAAGATAATAAAAATAACAGTATAAATAGTTATAACGTTAGTCAGTTGAAAAACAGAATATTAGATGCTATTTTACCAAATTATTTGAATTTCCCATTTTTGAGTTTATGTACAATTAGAGAATGTTTATTAGACATCTTGAAAGTGATGCAATTCATTTTATATTCAAGAAGTTCTATTTGTTGCTGTTGTTTGGTTGCTCAGCTGTGTCTGACTCTTTGCAACACCATGAACTACAGCATGCAGGCTTCCCTGTCTTTCACTGTCTCCCAGAGCTTGCTCAAAATCATGTCCATTGAGGCCATGATGCCATCCAACCATCTTGTCCTCTGTCGTCCCCTTCTCATCCCACGTTCAGTCTTTCCCAGCATCAGGATCTTTCCCAGTGGGTCAGTTCTTTGCATCAGGTGGCCAAGGTATTGGAGTTTCAACTTCAGCATCAGTCCTTAAATGAACATTCAGAGTTGATTTCCTTTAAAATTGACTGGTTGGATCTCCTTGCAGTCCAAGGGACTGTCAAGAATCCTTTCCAGCACCACAGCTAGAAAGCATTAGTTCTTCAGCACTCACTCAGCCTTCTCTATGGTCCAAGTCTCACATCCATACATGACTACTGGAAGAACCATAGCTTGGATTCTACGGACTTTTGTTGGTAAAATAATGTTTCTGCTTTTTGTTGTTGTTAATTAATTAATCTAATTAATTGGAGGATAATTACTTTATAATATTGTGATGGCTTTTGCAATACATCAGCATGAATCAGACACGGGGACACATGTGTCCTCCCATCCACAACCCCCATCTTCCTCTCTCCCCAAACATACCTCTGCATTGTCCCAGATCACAGGCTTTAAGTGCTTCATGCATCAAACTTGCACTGGTCATCTATTTTACTTACGGTATTATTCATGTTTCTTTGCTATTCTTTCATATTATCCTACCCTTGCCTTCTCCCACAGAGTCCTAGAGTCTGTTCTTTACATCTGCATCTCTTTTCCTGCCTTACATATAGGACTGTTGTTACTGTCTTTCTAAATTCCATATATATGCATTAATATACAGTATTGGTGTTTCTCTTTCTGACTTACTTCACTCTGTATGGGCCTCAGTTTCATCCACCTTATTAGAACTGACTCGAATGTGTTCCTTTTTGTAGTTGAGTAATATTCCATTGTGGATATGTACCACAACTTCCTTATCCATTCATCTGCCAATGGACATCTAGGTTACTTCCATGTCCTGGCTATTGTAAACAGTGCTGCAGTGAACACTGGGGCATATGTGTCTCTTTCAGTTCTGGTTTCTTGATGTGTGTGCCTAGCAGTGGGATTACTGGATCTTTTGGCAGTTTATTTCCAGTTTTTAAGGACTCTCCACACTGTTCTCCATAGTGGCGTACCAGTTTGCATTCCCACCAACAGTGAAGGGGCTTCCCTTTTCTCTACACCCTCTCCAGCATTTATTGCTTGTAGACCATTCTGATCAAATGATAATAACTCTTCATGGTCTTGATTTGCATTTCCCTAATAATGAGTGATGTTGAGCATCTTTTCATGTGTTTATGAGCCACTGTGTGTCTTCTTTGGAGAAATGTCTGTTTAGTTCTTTTGCCTACTTTTTGATTGCATCATTCGTTTTTCTGGTAGTGAGCTGTATGAGCTGCTTGTATATTTTAGAGATTAATTCTTGGTCAGCTGTTTCATTTACTATTATTTTCACCATTCTAAAGGCTGCCTTTTCACCTTGCTTATAGTTTCCGTCACTGTGCAAAAGTTTTAAAGTTTAAGTAGGTCACATTTGCTTATCTTTGTTTTCATTTCCATTACTCTGGGAGGTGAATCAGAGAGGATCTTGCTGTGATTTACTTCAGAGTGTTGTACCTATGTTTTCCTCTAAGAGTTTTATAGTTTCTGGTATTATATTTAGAACTTTAATCCATTTTGAGTTTATTTTTGTGTATGGTGTTTGCTTTTATGCTGTCTATGTTTGTCATAGCTTTTTTTCTAAGGAGCAAGCATCTCTTACATTCATGGCTGAAGTCACCATCCACAGTGACTTTGGAGCCCTCAAAAGCAAATATTAAGTCTTTCTATCCTTGAACATGGAACATCCTTAAATTTATTTGTTTTCCTTCATTATTTTCATCAGTTTTTGCCGTTTTCCACATAAAGATCTTGAACATATATTTTTAGATATATAACTATTTCATTTTCATGGTGCAGAAGTAAATTATACTCATTTGAGATTTTTTTCTTCCACGTTGTTTGAAATATAATCAACAAAGAGCACTGTGTAAGTTTAAGGTGTTCAGCATAGTCATTTGACAAATAACACGTTATGAAATGATTTTCACAATGAGTTTAATGAACATCCATCATCTATACAAAATTAAATAAACAGGAAGAAATTTTTTTTTTTTTTTGTTAAGAAGAGAGTTATTTTATTATTTTAAAATATATGTATTTGGCTGCCTCAGGTTGCAGTTACATCATGCAGGATCTTTCCTTGTGGACTTTGTAATTGTGGTGCATGGGCTTAGTTGCTCCATGGCATGTGGGATCTTAGTTTTCTGACCAGGGATCCAACCCACATCCTCTGAATTGCAAGTCAGATTCTTAACCTCTGCACCACCAACGAAGTCCCACCACTGTTATTTTATATGGAGGAGAGGAGCAGCAACATGAATGGACCTAGAGATGGACATACTAAGTGAAGTAAGCCAGGCAGAGAAAGACTAATACCATATGATATCTCTTACATGTGGATTTCAAATTTGGGAAATGGGAAGGAATCCTGGCATTGCAAACAGGACCATATGTACTAGAGACTTCCCCTTGGTGCACAACAGTTCTCCATGCCTTGAAGAGTCCTGACTTCTGGGTGCTGTGAGCTGAGATACAAAATCACAGGTGGAGCACTCACCTGACAGCCCATTGATCCCAACGATTCCTGCTAAACTTGAAATGCAGACTAAGTGACCATGATTAGCTTCAAGCATGGCAGGAAGGAAGGCCTTATAAGTCTGGAAGATATAAACACACTGTGTCAATATTCATTACTCATTTATTATTCTTTCTGCTCAAGTATGTGATCAACTTATAAGCTCACTTAATAAATTTTTATTTAACACCTGGTGTTTGCATGTCTGACTCTTTGCAGCCTCATGGACTACAGCCTGCCAGGCTCCTCTGTCCATGGGATTTCCCAGGCAGAAACAGTGGAATGGGTTGCCATTTCCTTTCTTCAGGGGATCTTCCTGACCCAGGGATCCAACTGTCATCTCTTATGTTGCTACCGTTTTTCTGTTTCCAGTTGAAAATAATGTTTTCCTCGCAGGGAAAAGGCGACTGGATATTTCAAGGGTCTGTTTGTATTTCTAGCCCTATGTGTCAGTGGAGGGCTTTATAAAGACATTCTAGAAGATAAATTTATATTATAAAGACATTATTTGTTCTGGATGTACAGATTCCCACCATTAAAGGGAAGAGAAAGGAATGCAAGTATGTGTTGAGAAAGCATTTAGTCATCAAAAACATATCAATGAAACTTTGGGGATATCATTTTAACCAGAGACATAGATACAAATAAAGGTTTACATATATGTACAATCAAGGTAACTCCGTAAAATAATGACATGTGTTTGATAAATAGGTATATCTATTTCCCCTGATTTGATCACATGTGGGGTGTAATACAAACAAGTGTCAGATTTGCTTATCTTTATTTTATTGTATTTGTTGTAAGATTCCATTTTTCTTATGCAAAAGTTTGATGACTGTACTTCCTAAATGTTATCCCCCTGGTTATAGATTAGATCAGTTATCACTATTTCCATAAAATAACTCAGGTTATGAAGACGGCAAATATGTGTTCAGTTGAATTGAAACAAATGATGACTTTATTATAAAAAAAAAAAGAACTAGTATTTTTGAACTTTGGACAGGTTTGCCAATTACTTGGACTTTGTTTTTTCACCTGCATTGCCTTTTGCAATTTTTAAAAATTACCTTTTGGACAACCTTTTAATATCAACAGTAACTGTGTTACTCTGTAGTGCCAACTTAAAAGACTTCAAGACTGTAGAAGAATATTCAGTTGGGTCAATTTACAAGAAATATTTGGCTCCCCATAAAATTTTAAAAGAAGTTCAAAGTCATACAGCAAAAGCATGGAGGCACCTAGCAGACTGTGGTGTGGACAAGGAATGTTGCGTGCCACTGCTGGACATCAAGGAGATCAAGCCAGTCAATCCAAAAGGAAATCGAACCTAAATATTCACTAGAAGGATTGATGTTGTAGCTGAAGCTCCAATACTTTGACCACCTGTTGCAAAGAGTGGACTCACTGGAAAAGACCTTGTTGCTGGGAAAGATTGAAGGCAGGAGGAGGAACAGGAGGCGACAGAGGGTAAGATGGTTGGATGGCATCACCAACTCAGTGGACATGAGTTTGAGCAAGCTGTGGGAGATGGTGAGGTACCAGAAAGCCTGGCATGCTGCAGTCCATGGGGTCGCAGAGAGTCAGACGTGACTCAGCAATTGAACAATAATACCAATAAACAAAGGATGCTTTGGCCATCAAGCCCATAGCAACCTCTGCCTCCAACTCTGGATAGGCCAAGAGTTCTGCTTAGTCTATCAATGGGAACTCACAAATGGTCTATCAACAGATAAATGATTGACTAGTTGTTTATAGAATTCGGGATTCCCTTGTGGTTCAGCTGGTAAAGAATCTGCCTGCAATGCGGGAGATCTGGGTTTGATCCTTGGGTTGGGAAGATCCCCTGGAGAAGGGAAAGGCTACCCACTCCAGTATTCTGGCCTAGAGAATTCTCCAGGCCATGGGGTTGCAAAGAGTTGGACATGACTGAGTGACTTTCACTTATAGAGCTACATGAAATTCTCATATTCACCAACAAAACAAAATGAAAAAGAAAGAAGGCTTACCCAGAAGTGAGACATGGCGTTGATGTGAAATGATCTTTCCACCATGTGGTCTGGAGTTTTGAGGAACTCTCTTCCTGTTACGACCCCTGCATTGTTAATGAGGATGGTCACATTGCCCACTTCCTTTTTAACCTGTGCAGAAGCAATGCAAATAATTCATTTACGTTAGGTTACTTATTTTTCCATGCCATTATTATTATTATTTTTACTGTATTCAGGTAGTTTCTTTAAACACAGCTATTTTATCTCTCTCATAGAAATTCAGCAAGTTTAAAGTAGCTTTATGATTGATTGTGTAAAAAAACACAATGATTTGCCAGTTTTGCTTATCTTTGTGTATGTGCAGAGATGACTGGGTGTTGCAGTGTATTTTCTCTGCCTCCTATTTTTGTCATGTTACTGTCCCTTTTTGCCAGAGGTGAATGCCAGGGGTACTGCAGAGTGCTGTCTCTGTTTCCCTGTGTGGCTCTCAATGTCTCCCTTTGGATGGTGGTTGTGTCTTTCTTCAACCCGGTGTGTGTGGCAGTTACTTCTGTAGGCGCCCTCTTCCTGACTCCTCTGTGACCAGGTGCAGGAGCTCATCCCATCCCTGTAGGGCATGGCCAATGCTGAGCACAAAGACATCCCAAACACGGATATGTTGGCTCTCACCTGTGGGATCACAGGTGTCTGTGGGCCTGTGACCTCTGTCAAAAAGACCCCCCCAGGTCTAATTATTGTCTGTGCCCAATTGTTTCCCTGAGTTTCCAACTATGCTACCACGGCTGTGTTCTGAGGTCTTTCTTCACCCTTGATAAAGCTGGCCTGGGGCAAAACATGACGTAAAGCATGATGCATGTTCAAACAACGATCTGAACATGTTTTTGCCCTGAACTGTATCTTTGGTGCTGTCACAGCAATCTGTTCTTTTTTTCCGAACAGGAAGTTCAGAAAAAAACTTGACTTGGTTGTCCTGGCCCCACCTACTGCTCTGTGTTGAGGCTTCCAGATCACATGGTGGGGAGATATTAGGGAAAAGGTGCTCCTGATGTCATCAAGTTGAACAGGCTCTGAAAGGAAAGGTTATTGTTGCTGCATCGATGTTGGGCAGAGTGATTTGGCCCCTCCTCTTTGGAGAGGAGCAGTATAGGGACAAACACCCAAGAGATGTGAGCTTTTGGCTTGATGAGGGAGCCAGTGTGAGCAAGGGCTTGATCTTAGACCAACTTGGGGGAGGAACTTGGGCCTCTGGATGATGGGAAATCTTTGGTGTAAGGCATTCTTAAATATCTAAGAAAAACCTAATGGTCACCATTATCCTGTCCAAGAAGATCCCTCAGTCTTAGGGACCCAGAGCTAAGAGAAACTTTATCTAGGTAATAGGATTTAATTTTCATTGAGTTTAGGAAAACATTCCGATCTTAGCTTATAGATGAGGAAACAGAGGTTCTCAGAAATTAAGATTTTGCCAAAGGATAGCTTTTGGCTTTTGGGAAGAATCACAGTGATTCTCACTCAGGTTTTGACAAACATACAAGAAAGTAAAAGCTCTTTTTACCTAGATTTACTTCTTTCTCTGTGGTCAAAATGATTACTTCTGTAACTAACAAATCTCATGTATGTGAACATGCACCCAGACACACTAACAAATATAAATAAGTGATTGGACCTGGACATTTGAGAATAAAGCATGACACTGGTTATTCCAACAAAAAATTCATTTGTATACTGGGTTTCTGTGGTGGTGATGAGAAAGTTACCTTAGTCAAATTTTGGAAAATTACTGAGCCCTTTAAAGAATATTATCATTATTTTTTTTTGGCTATGCCCCATAGCATATGAGATCTTGGCTCCCTGACCAGGGATCAAACCCAAGGCCCCTACACTGAAAGGCTGGAGTCTTAGCCTCTAACCTCTAGGAAAGTCCCTTTACTGATCCCTTTAGAATGCTGTTATTGAAGTTTCCTATGAATTTCAAGGGTCTGGATAATGTCCATGGCTTGTTGACATTCTGGTAGATAAACCTAATGGTAGTATTAATATTTGGGTTTCTTGGGAGTTGATAAGTAATGGAAATTATACAGAATAGTCAATATTAATAAAATTATTGACTTAGAAGAATTCTATTTACAGGACTGTGAGAAAAGAAAAGTCTAAGATACATTCAAATGATGAAAAGACAATTTTTGATTAAAGTTTTTGGTCTCATTTCCTACTATACAGCAAGGAAATTTTAAACAAGAGGGAAAGATTCATTGAGGGTGATGGCAATTACAGTGCTTTTGATAGAAGAAAGAGGACTGTGAGGGTGTCTTTATTGCTGACACATTGGTGGATCACTGCTGGGGATGTGGCAGGGGTCTTGATTTCAGGCGGATGGAACCCTGGTTCTACTCTGTCACTAATTTGCTTTATGCCTTGGCTTCCTGTCATCAGTAGAGCAGACAATGTTATTGTGGCCACTTTACTATAAATATTACATGTGAATCCAGAGCCTGTAATACAGAGTGAAGTAAGTCAGAAAGACAAATACTGTATATTAATGCATGTATATGGAATTTAAAAAGATGGTACTGGCAATTCTATACGCAGGGCAGCAAAGGAGACATAGATGTAAAAAACACTTTTGGACTCAGTAAGAGAAGATGAGGGTGGGATGATTTGAAACAATAGCACTGAAACATATACATTACCATATAGAAAATAGATGACCATTGTGAGTTCAATGTATGAATCAGGGCACCCGAAGCTGGTTCTCTGGGACAACCCAAGAGGGATGGGGTTGGGAAGCAGTGGGGAAGGAGGTTTAGGATGGAGGGGACACATGTATACCTGTGGCTGATTCATGCTGATGTATGGCAAAAATCATCACAATATTGTAAAGTAATTATTCTCCAATCAAAATAAATTAGTTGAAAAACAAAATATTATATATGATGATGCTGCAAATTTCAGAGTCCTGATCTGTGACTTAGTGGTGGTCCTGGGACCGCCACTCCCCTGCAGGCTCTTTCCCTGAGCTAGCCCCAAAGACCTCCATCTGTGAACCTTTCTTGACACGTTGCTTTGGCAAAATAAGACCTGATTTTGAGTCCACTTGTTCTGTTCTACAACACTCCTGGGATCTATATATAATCTCTAGGTTATATCCTCATTAGTTGGTGATGGATTATAAAGAACAAATCCTATGACATCCCAACAAAGAAGGAGGCAATAGTAACTGAAGTTGAAGAACTTCCTTGGTGGTCCAGTGGTGAAGAATCCATGCCTGCCCATGCAGGGGACACAGGTTCGATCCCTGGTCTGGGAAGATTCCACATGCCTGGCAGGAACTAAGCCCGTGCATCACAGCTACTGAGCCTGTGCTCTAGAGCCTGTGTTCTGCTTTAAGAGAAACCACCACCCACACATTGCAACAAAAGAGCAGTCCTCATTCACCACTACTGGAGAAAACCCACACACAGCAACAAAGACCCAGTGCACCCCAAAATAAATCAACAAACAATTGAAAAAAGACTTTGAAGCAGAAAAGCGAAGAGGAGGGTTCAGAGGATAAGTGTCTATGTAGATTGCTAGAGGGATGGGCAGCCCCTCAGAGATTCTGTCATCACACTGTGTTGCATGGACACTTTCAGGTCACATAGCAGAGAAGAGAACGACTTTGACTGCCCCACTCCTGTCCTGGGCATGTTTGGTTCTACCCATGACTGGTTTCAGCATCTTGGGCAACTTGCACACTCTTCCTACTCCTTAGTTTCCTCATTTGTAAATGGCAAGGATGCTAAGAGTATACTCCCAAGAGGGCTGTGTGTGTCGGTTAAAGGAGTTATTATGTGCATAAAGTGCTCAGGACAGTAGCTACTTGTAATATAGTGTTTTGTCTTGCTCTATCTTCACTTGGTTTTGAGGCTCAGGCTAGAGGCCAGGGCATTCCCCATCTTGATCAGCCCATTAAGCTTACAAGTTCAGCACCTTCCCCACCGGGCTCTTGCTACCATATGTGCATGCTAAGTTGCTTCAGTCATGTCCACCTCTTTGCAACCCCATGGACTGTAGCCTGCCAGGCTCCTCTGTCCATGGGATTCTTCAAGCAAGAATGATTACTGGAGTGGATGCCATACCCTCCTATGTGGGATCTTCCCAACCCAGGGATCGAACCTGTGTTTCTTATATCTCCTGCATTGGCAGGTGGGTTCTTTATCATTATCACCACCTAGGAAGCCCATAGGCTACCATATGTACACTGTCCTAATGGCCCCAGCGTCAGGTACCAGAGGGCGAGGGGCAGCCCCTATGCCCCAGATCCTGCTCACATGGTTCCTCTTCATCCATCCTAAGCTGGCTGATCCTGCCTCACCTGTTCCGACTTGTGGAAACCGCAGTGCAGGCTCTGGTTCATGCCCTTTCTCTCGCCTGCCTCCTGACCCACCCAGTGTGTCCCCTGGAGGCCCTGTGTGGCATGCCGCGTCCTCCCCAGGGAACTGTGAGTCTCACAGAATTGTGACACGCTTTCTGCTCTCTCTCTCTTGGTCTGTGTTTATCTTCACTGCACCTCACCCAAGGCATATGGCTAAAACACTACATGAGGGCTGGACTATTGTTAGAGGGTATGGTAATTACACATAAATACCTATTATAATTAAAGCATTTATCAATACTTAGTGATTGGCATGCTGCAGTCCATGGAGTAGCAAAGAGTTGGACATGACTTAGCGACTGAACAACAAGTGTGAAGTTAGAACGAACATCCATAAGTTAAAAATAAGAGGAAATGTAGTCTAGAAATATGCTTCTTCCCCTCCTCCCTACTTTCTACCCTCAGTTCTAGGTGACAGTGAGTGTACACTGGAATCATACATACATACAATACTGTGTCCTCTTGAAGATCACCTGGTCCAATCTTTTCATTTTACTGATGAAAAAGGAACAAGGACTTAGAGAGGACAGGTAGCTAGACAGGGCTAGTTCTAGTTTCTACAGACTTCTAGTGGCAATGAGTCACCAGAAAAGCAGCTGGCAACAACTCAAAAGGCTCATCAAATTTACAGTTGCATTGTTTTCTTGTTTCCTTTTCTGGAGGCCACAAATTCAGGTTCTTTTTTTTTTTTTGGCTTCAATCCCCAACTAGGGATTGAGCCCACGACCCCTGCACTAGAAGTGGAGTCCTAACCACTGGACTGCCAGGGAAGTCCCTACAAAGTCAGATTTCTGACATGCAGACTCAAGCGAGAGGCATAGGAAAAGAAGTGTACAACAAAAATTTATCCTCTTCTTTTTGCAAAAGCACATATTAGATGCAGTCCTTTTCTTGAGCATAGAACTAAGAACACCAGTCAGCTTACCTGATCAGCAACTCTGTAGACATCTTGTCTGTTACTACAGTCGCACGTGTAGGCAAATACTTTCGCATCCTTCTTTTCTTTGATCATTCTACATGTTTCCATGTTGCCTTCTTCGTTAATGTCCCATAGAACTAAAATGGCTCCAAGCCTGGAAAATTTGATAGCCAATAACCTCCCAAGTCCACTTGCAGCTCCTGTTATAAGGACAATCTCTCCCGTAACATCCTTTTTCTTCTTGGGAACTATCTTGTAAAATAAAGATTCTAAAAAATAATATAGAAATTTCCCCAAAAATATGGAGGTTCGAGAACCACATTCATATTGATTCACTGAAGAAAGTAACGTCCTAATTAGGAAAAAAAGGTAACTGATAAATTCATGACATTATCACAATTGCAACACACATAAAACAGTCCAAAGGAATTTACCTTTGAGACATCAGTTCTTCAAAATATATATTTTGGCAACAACCACTACTATCATTGAATGTTTAAATTATTTAAGTAATGAGTATGAAAACATTATATGTTGACAAGAATCTTTCCAACTTGCAGGGCACTTCCTTACAGGTAATCTAGATTGATCTACAGGTAGATCTCAAGTTAATAGAAAAGCTTCATAGTGAAAGACATACATTGCATAACTCCTAAACCGAGACTCTGGACTCTCACATGGTCATTTTTCTATTATATGAACTCAATTCATGATCTTATATCTAATAGAAATTAATATAGAAGCAATATTTCTTGCAATACAAATCTTTTTATATTTTCACATGCATGTGTGGGTGCTGAGTCTCTTCAGTCATGTCCAACTCTTTGACCTGTGGACTGTAGCCCGCCAGGCTCCCCTGTCCATGGGATTCTCCAAGCAAGAATACTGGAGTGGGCTGCCATGCTCTCCTTGAGGGGATCTTCCTGACCCAGGGATCGAGTCCATGTTTCAGTCTTCTTTATTGGCAATTGGGTTCTTTACCACTGGCACCACCTGGGAAGCTCTATATTTTCACATAATCCTTATAATATCCCTCTGACAGAGTCAAACCAGGTACAGTTACTACTGGTTTATAGTGAGGGGTCTGAGACAAAGAAAGATTGTTCAAGACCTTTCCAGGTGGAGCTAAAGGTGAAGAACCTGCCTGCCAATGCAGGAGACCTAAGAGACACAGGTTCAATTCCTAGGTCAGGAAGATCCTGGAGGAGGGCATGGCAACCCACTCCAGTATTCTTGCTCAGAGAATCCCCACAGACAGAGGAGCTTGGCAAACTACAGTTCATGGGGTTGCAAAGAGTCAGACATGACTGAAGTGACTTAGCACACATGCACCCAGACTTATTGAATGCCACATACCCAGCTAATAAAATAGGAAATGTCAAGATTGAGGACAGAGGCCTCCTGAATGAAGTCCAGAACTTTAACATCCAAATAGGCTTTTTCTGGAGCTAATTTTCTCAAAATTTTCCAAGCTAGGTTTCAGGAGTACATGAATCGTGAACTCCCTGATGTTCAAGCTGATTTTAGAAAAGGCAGAGGAACCAGAAATCAAATTGCTAACATCTGCTGGATCATGGAAAAAGCAAGAGAGTTCCAGAAAAACGTCTACTTCTGCTTTCTCGACTATGCCAAAGCCTTTGACTGTGTGGATCACAATCAACTGTGGAAAATTCTGAAAGAGATGGGAATACCAGACCACCTAACCTGCCTCTTGAGAAATCTGTATGCAGGTCAGGAAGCAACAGTTAGAACTGGACATGGAACAACAGACTGGTTCCAAATAGGAAAAGGAGTCTGTCAAGGCTGTATATTGTCACCCTGCTTATTTAACTTATATGCAGAGTACATCATGAGAAACGCTGGGCTGGAAGAAACACAAGCTAGAATCAAGATTGTTGGGAGAAATATCAATCACCTCAGATATGCAGATGACACCACCCTTATGGCAGAAAGTGAAGAGGAGCTAAAAAGCCTCTTGATGAAAGTGAAAAAGGAGAGTGAAAAGTTGGCTTAAAGCTCAACATTCAGAAAACGAAGATCATGGCATCTGGTCCCATCACTTCATGGGAAATAGATAGGGAAACAGTGGAAACAGTGTCAGACTTTATTTTTCTGGGCTCCAAAATCACTGCAGATGGTGACTGTACCTGCCTCTTGAGAAACCTATATGCAGGTCAGGAAGCAACAGTTAGAACTGGACATGGAACAACAGACTGGTTCCAAATAGGAAAAGGAGTACGTCAAGGCTGTATATTGTCATCCTGCTTATTTAACTTATATGCAGAGTACATTATGAGAAACGCTGGGCTGGAAGAAACACAAGCTGGAATCAAGATTGCCAGGAGAAATATCAATAACATCAGATATGCAGATGACACCACCCTTATGGCAGAAAGTGAAGAGGAGATAAAAAGCCTCTTGATGAAAGTGAAAGAGGAAAGCGAAAAAGTTGGCTTAAGGCTCGACATTTAGAAAACTAAGATCATAGTATCCGGTCCCGTCACTTCATGGGAAATAGATGGGGAAACAGTGGAAACAGTGTCAGACTTTATTTTGGGGGGCTCCAAAATCACTGCAGATGGTGACTGCAGCCATGAAATTAAAAGACGCTTACTCCTTGGAAGAAAAGTTATGACCAACCTAGGTAGCATATTCAAAAGAAGAGACATTACTTTGCCGACTAAGGTCCATCTAGTCAAGGCTATGGTATTTCCTGTGGTCATGTATGGATGTGAGAGTTGGACTGTGAAGAAGGCTGAGCACCGAATTGTTGATGCTTTTGAACTGTGCTGTTGGAGAAGACTCTTGAGAGTCCCTTGGACTGCAAGGAGATCCAACCATTCCATTCTGAGGGAGATCAGCCCTGGGATTTCTTTAGAAGAAATGATGCTAAAGCTGAAACTCCAGTACTTTGGCCACCTCATGCAAAGAGTTGACTCATTGGAAAGGATTCGGATGCTGGGAAGGATTGGGGGCAGGAAGAGAAGGGGACGAAAGAGGAATAGATGGCTGAATGGCATCACAGACTCAATTGACATGAGTCTGAGTGAACTCCGGGAGATGGTGATGGACAGGGAGGCCTGGCATGCTGTGATTCATGGGTTCACACAGAGTCAGACCTGACTGAGTGACTGAACTGCACTGAGTGTTTATCTTTATCAGCTGTACACTACATCCCTTCTACTTATCCTATGATGGGAAGTTTGTACTTTTTGATTGCTTTCATACAATTCTTCTTCCCATCACCAGCTCTACAAGTCTGACCTCATTTTCTGTGAGTTTCTTTGTTTTTGAAATATAATTGACCAAAAAACTATGTTAACTCCTATTATACAACATAGTGATGTAATATTCCTATACATTTCAAAGTGATCATTACAGTAAAATCCAGGTATGTCACTATGGAAAGATGTTTTATAGCACTGACTACATTCCTCACACTGCGTTTCATACCTATGACTCATTTACTTTGAAATTGGAAGTTTGTACCTCTTTATTTGCTCCGTTGTTTGTTCTCTGTATCTATAATTCAGTTTCTGTTTTGTTTGTTGATTTGTTTTCTTTTTTAGATTCTACATGTAAGTGAAATCATACAGTATTTTTCCTTCTCTGACTTATTTTACTCAGCCTAAAACTCTTTACATCCCCCCGGGTTGTTGCTAATGGCAAGATTTCCTTCTTTTTATGGCTGAGTAAAATGCCAGTGGGTGTGTGTATATCACACCTTCTTTATCCATTTACAAATCCATGGAAATGCTGATGCTTCTGTATTTTGGCTCGAGTAATAATCCTGTAAAGAAAAAAGAAGTATATATCTGTTCTAGCTAGTGGTTTTTTATTCTTTGGTTAAAAAACAAGTTTTGTTTTTAAATTTTTTTGAGTCATTTCCATAAAACTTTCCATAGTAGCTGCACCAATTTTCACTCCCATCAAATGTTCATGAAGATTCCCTTTTCCCCATATTCTTACCAGCACTTGTTATTTGTTGTCTTTTTGATAATAGTGATTCTGACAGGTTGTGAGGGGATATTTCATAGTGACTTTGATTTGCACTTACCTGAAGATTAGTGATACTGAGCATCTTTTTATGTGCCTGTTGGCTATCTGTATGTCTACTCTGGAGAAATGTCTATTTCTTAGTCAGATTTTTTTTTTTTGACTTGTATGATGTCTTTGTATATTTGACCTATTAACCCCCTATCAGATATATCATTTGTAAATAGTTTCTCCTATTCACTGGGTGGCTTTTTCATTCTTTTTGATAGCTTCCTTTATCTGCTATTAAACAGCTTTTTAGATTTATATAGTCCCATTTTTTTTGTTTGTTTGTTTTGCTTTTGTGTCCTTTGTCTGAAGAAATAGATCAAAAATACTAGAGCTGATGGCAAAGAGCTTACTGCCTATTTTTATGATATCAAATCTTACATTTAAATCTTTAATTCATTTTGAATTTTTTTCCATGCAAGGTATGAAAAAATAGTCCAGTTCAATTCTTTTGCATATAACTAGTCAGTTTTCCCAATAACGTTTATTGAAGAGGCTGAGTTTTCCTCCATTGTATGTTCTTGTCTTCTTTGCCGTAGATCAACTGCCCATTCAGGTATGAGTTCCTTTCTGGGCTCTCTGTTTGATTCCACTGATCTGTGTGTCTGTTTTTGTGCCATTACTATACTGTTTCAATCACTGTGGTTTTAGAGTGTGCTTTGAAACCTGAGAACCTCCAAGTTTGTTCTTCATTTGCAAGATCACTTTAGCTATTCAGGGTCTTTTGCATTTCCACACATATTTTTAAATTATTTGTTTTAGTTCTTTGAAAAGTGCCATTGGTGTTTTGACAGAGATTGCACTGAATTTGTACATTTCCTTAAGTAGTACGGTCATTTTAACAATATTGATTCGTCCAATCTATAAGCACAGTATGTCTTTCCATCTGTTTTTATTGTCCTTAATTTCTTTCATCACCAGTGTTTTATAGTTTTCTGAGTATAAGTCTTTTAACTCAGTAGATTTATCCCTAGGTATTAAATTCTTTTTGATTAAACTGTAAATGAGATTTTAAAAAATTAATAGTTTGCTATTCGTGTATAGAGATGCAAAAGATTTTTATATATTAGTATTGTATTCTGCAACTTTACCAAATTCACTGATGAGATCTAATAGCTTTTTTGTGACAACTTCAGGATTTCCTGTGTTCAGTATCATATGTCATCTGCAAACAGTGAAATTCAATTTTTCCTTTCCTATTTTGTTTCCTTTTTTTTTCTTTTCTTGGTCTGATTTCTGTAACTAAGACTTCCAATATTATGATAAATAGAAGTTTTAAGAATGGACATCCTATCTCATTCGTGATTATAGATGAAAGGCTTTCATCTTTTTACCATTGAGTATAATGTTAGCTGTGGGCTTGTCATATATGGCCTTTATTATGTTTAAATATGTTGCCTCTGTAACCACTTTGGAGAGTTTTTATTTTAAATGGTTGTTGAATTTTGTCAAAAACTTTTATTCACGCATTGATATGATCATATGATTTTTAGTCTTCAATCTGTTAATGTGGAGTATCACACTGATTGATTTATGGCTATTCAACTGTACTTGCATCAGTGGGATAAATCCCACTTGATTATCATCTTTTATTCTTTTAAAGCATTGTTAACTCAGTTTGCTAATGTATAGTTGAATTATTGCATCTTTTCCTCAGTGATTTTGTTCTGTAATTTACTTTTTTGTGTGATATCCGTTAAGATTTGGTACCAAGGTGATTCTGGCCTTGTAGAATGAATTTGGAAGTGATCCTTCTATGCAGTTCTTTGTGTGTGTGTGTGTGTGTGTGTGTGTGTGTGATAGTTTGAGAAGGGTAGGTGGTAATTCTTTTCTGAATGT
Source organism: Madoqua kirkii (assembly GCA_006408675.1). Taxonomy (NCBI): domain Eukaryota; kingdom Metazoa; phylum Chordata; class Mammalia; order Artiodactyla; family Bovidae; genus Madoqua; species Madoqua kirkii. The sequence goes on from SJYC01097028.1 coordinate 28,271, forward strand.
TGGTAGAATTTACCTGTGAAGCCATCTTGTCCTGAACTTCAGTTCGTTGTTGTTTTTTTTTTAACTGATTCAGTTTCACTACTGGTAAATTTCATTACCAATTTTCATGATTGGTAATAGTTCCTATTTATTCCTGGTTCAATTTTAGAAAATTGTACATTTCTCAGAATATGTTAATTTCTTTTAGGTTGTCCATTTTGTTGGCTTATGATTTTCATAGTAATCTTAATGAAGGCTTCCCAGATGGTTCAGTGGTAAACAATCCAGGAGCTGCCAGAAATGTGGATTCAATCCCTGGGTCAGGAAGATCCCCTGGAGGAGGACATGGCAACCTGCTCTTTTATTCTTTCCTTGAAAATTCCAAGAGCAGAGGAGCCTGGTGGGCCACAGTCCCTGGGACACAGAGAGGCAGACACAATTGAGTCACTGAACACAAACAGACACACACATGCAATCTCTTGTGATCCTTGTGTTTTGCCTAATGTGCTGTTTTTATTTTTGGTTTTTGGTAAGATGGTTGCATTTCCTATCCTTGGAGAAGTTGCCTTTTATAGGCGACCCAGCAGCAACTCCTCTCTGGCCACCAGAGCCAGGTGCTCTAGGGGCACCTCCTATATCAGCTTCATGAATTCTTCTGTTGTGGTGAGCTGCCTACTATGGGCAGTTAGGTGTGGCTGGCCCCCAGTCTGGTTGGTTGCCAAACCATGTCTTGCAAGGATTCTGACAGCTACTAGTGGGTGGAGCTGAGTCATGAGGCCGCTGATTGCAGCATCCCAGTGGGCCCAGGGTTAGTGCTGGTCCACTGGTGGGTGGGGTCAGGATCTAGGGCGAGAGGTTAAAGGGCTGAGGTCCTAGATCTAGCATGGGCCTGCTGGTGGTGATGCTGTATTCTGACAAAGCTGGATTAGAGGTTCAGAGTGTCTTGAAACTGATGTCAGCTTGCTTGTGGGTGGATCCAGTCTCCAAAGGGTCCCAGGGCCAGCCAACGACTTAATGGAGCCAGGTCCCAGGATCTCTGGCTGCAGGGCCCTGGGGGTCCCAGAGCTGGTGTTGGCATGTCACTGAGCCCAGCCAGTCCTTGTGATGGCTGCTGGGTGTCTGGAGTGTCCTAACGGTGGTCTTAGCCCAGTGGTGGGGGGAGGGGCATATTTCAGGGCATCTAGTTGAGGACCCCACTGTGTCCCAATTGGTATTGGCCTGATAGTCCTGAGGTTGGTGCAGGCCTGCTGGTGGGTGGGCTGAGTCCTCACATTGCAGGCTGTGGGGCTATAGTGGTCTTGGTGCTGGTATCTACCCACTGGTGGTTGATGCTGCAGCCCAAGCTGGTACCCCAGAGCCAAGATCTGAGGTCTCTGGTTTCAGGGCCCTAGAGATCCAAGAGTTGTTGTCTGCCTGATGGTGCAGAGACCAGGGCTCATGGTTCCTGGGATGGTTACTTGCCCATTGATGTGCAAGGCTGGTCCTAGGGCTAGTGATGGCCCACTGGTGGGTGGCGCTTCAGGTCCCCAGGAGTATTCAGGAGGTATTGCCAGTGCCCTGGTGGGTGGTGTTGAGTCCTGGGCCCTCTGGGGGATAGAGCTGGGTTCTAGGGTGGCTGTGCGCTCAGGAGGCCTTAAGACACAGTTCTTCTAGTGAGTAGGGTGTCTCTGCCTAACTAGCTGCTTGGCCTGAAGGATCCCAATACAGATCAGCTGGTGGGTGGGGCTAAGTGCTGGCACTAATAACTAGGGTTTCAAATGATGCTTGCCAACACCAGGGTCCTTGGGGTAGCACAAGTTCTCCAGCGTAAGCTGCAGTTGACTCCCACTTCTCTGGAAGTATCTCCAAGTTCAACATGTGATTCTAACTCAGGCTCCTTTCCGATTACTGTTTCATGAACCCAGATCATGTGAGATTTTATATATGACACAGCCCTCTGGTTATCCCAAGAGTAAGCCCTGCTAACATTCAATGCCGAATGTTCTGGGGGCTCCTCTTCCCAGTGCAGGATGTCTGATATGGGAAATCCAACATGGGGCTCAGACCCCTCACTTCTCGAGGAGAATCTCTGCAATTGTAATTATCCTCTTGTTTTAGATCACTAGTGATGTGGGCCTTGATTTCATGTCCCTCCTACTTGCCTGTTATGGGTCCATCTTTATATCTTTAGTTGCGAAGACTTTTTCTGCTAGACTTCATATCTTTCTCATCAAAAGTTACTTTGTGAATAGTTGTTATTTTGGTGTGCCCTTTGGAGGAGGTGAGCTCTTGCTGTGCTCAGTTGCTCAGTCATGTCTGGCTCTTTATGACCCCATGGACTGTAGCCCACCAGACTCCTCTGTTCATGGGGTTTCCCAGGCAAGAATACTGGAGTGGGTTGCCACACCCTCCTTCAGGGGATGGGACTGAACCCGCATCTCTTATATTGGCAGGTGGATTCTTTACTACTGAGTCACCTGGGCACCCAGTTTAGGATCTTCTACTCCACAAATCTTGCCCCCTCTTGTAAATGATGTGGTTTTAATTTCACTGCTGACATAGAAGAAAAGGACTGATTTTTGTATATTTACCTTATATCTTGCAAACTTGCTATAGTCACCTATTAATTCCAGGAGGTTCTTTGTTTCCTTCTTTCTTTTTTTCGTCAGTTGTTTGGGATTTTCAACTTAAACCATCATATTACTTGTGGACAAAGATGGCTTTATTTCTCCCTTCCAAATCTCTGTTTTTATTAGTAGTCTTTTATTATTGCATTACTAGGACTTGCAGTGTAATGTTCAATAAAAATGGTGAGAAGAAGTAGTTCTACTCTGTCCCAAGTCTTAGGGGAAAATCATTACATATCTCAAGTGTGATGCTATCTGTAAGTTTTCATAATTGTTCTTTATGAAGCTGTGGGAATTTATTTTTATTCCTAGTTTGCTGGGAGGTTTTGTCAAATGCTGTCTCTGCACCTTACTGACTGATCATAAGGCTTTTTTTTTTAGCCTATTGATGTGATGTGTTGCATTAATTCATATTCTAATGTTGAGCCAGCCTTGTATTCCTGAAGTAAATCCCACTTGTGCATGAAGTATACCTTTTTATATACATTGTTAGATTCAGTTTGCTCATATTTTGTGAGAATGTTTATGTCTGTGTTAAGGAGACATAGTCATTTGTAATTTGTCCTTTTTTTTTTGTTTGGTTTTGGTGTTAGGGTAAGTTTGTCCTCATGGACTGATTTTGGAAGTTTCCTTTCTAATCCTATTTTATTTAAGAGTTAGCAGAAAATTCACGTATTCTTTCCTCTTTTTTAAATTATGCAGGTATAACACATTTACAGGAGACTTGGAACATAAAAGCAAAGTTATATATAGTTACACTATATATTACAATTTTAAGTAGCTAAATTAAGATTTTTTAGTTGGTATTTTAACATCAAACTCTCAAAAATTAATAGAATGAATATACAGAAAGTAGATGGACATAGTAGACCTGAAAAACACCATGAATCAAATCAACATAATTACACTTTATATACTTTTCACATAACAGTAGGATACAAATTCTATTCAAGTTCCCATAAATTAGGAGATACTGAAACATATCTAGGGATGTAAAACAAGGTGGAAAATTTCATTGTCTAAAGGTACTGCAATCACAGAATGTGTTTTCTTATCACTGGGATTATATTAAAAGTCAATATCAAAAGCTATTTGAAAATAACCTACATACTTTCACGTGCAATGTCTTGTCACTTATGCAAAGGCTTGTGGCATTCAGCAGTGAAACAAAATCAGTCAGTTACTTTCTATTTCAATGGGTATTAATTTTTCATACAATTTATTTAATAGAGAAGACCCATTTAGATTATCAGTTATGAGTGAGTGGTGGATTGCATTTTTTAAAAAGTTAGTCTGCTTTATCTAAGTTATCAAATTTGTCGGTATAGTTTTCCCAGCGTTACTGAAGTATAATTGACAAAGCCATAATATGTTTAAAGTGAAAAAGGTGATTATTTTATATACATTTTAAAATGATTACCACAATCAAGTTATTTAAATCCATCACCTTATACAATTTTGTGTATGAAAGAATGGTCAAGAGCTATGCTTTTTGCAAATTTCAAGTACAAACACATGTTATTAAATATAGTCACCATGTACATTAGATTTTCAGAACTTATTCATCTTATAACTGAAAGTTTGTACCCTTTAAACAACACTTACCCATTTTTCCCCACCCCTCACCCCTGGCAACCACATTCTACTCTTTGTTTCTATGGGTTCATTTGTGGGTTTTTTTGTTATTGTTGTTAAGATTGACAAATAAGTGATATTGTACATTATTTGACTTTCTATGTCTGACTTATTTCATTTAGGATAATGTCCCCTACTTTCATCTGTATGTCACAAATGGTGAGATTTCCTTCTTTTTCTAAGACCGAATAATATTCCAGTGTAAGTGTGCATAAACATAGCACATTGTTTCTATCCATTCATCTATCAACAGACTTTTATTTCCATATTTTGACTATTGTGAATAGTGCTGCCCTGAACACAGGAGTCTGGTAGCTCTTCCAGATAGTGATTTCATTTTCTCTGGATATATAAAGAGAAGTAGGAGGGTTGCGTCACAGGGTGCATGCTCATTCACTCAGTCATGTCGGATTCTCTGCGACCCGCCAGGCTCCTCTGTCCATGGGATTTTCCAGGCAACAATACTGGAGTGGGTTGACATGTTCTCCTTCAGGGGATCTTCTCAAACCAGGAATTGAACCCATGTCTCCTGCGTCTCTTGCATCTGCCGGCAGATTCTTTCCCACATCGTATGGTAGTTCTCTTTTTTAATTTTTTGAGGAAGCTGCGTTTGGTTACCATAATGGCTATAGCAAATTACATTCCCACTGAAGTGTACAAAGGTTTCCTCCTCTCCACATCCTTGCCAGCATTTGTTACCTCTTGTCTTTTATTTGTCTTTTTGATGATAGACATCCTAACATGTTAACATCTCATTGTGGTCTTGGTTTGCATTTTCTGATGATTAGTGATGTTGAGCACCTTTCAAATCTCTACCAGCCAGTTTTATGTCATTTTTCTTGAAAAAATATCTATTCAGATCTTTTGATCATTTTTAATTTTGGTGATTTTTTGTTTTTCTCAGTTTTACTTTTTGTTATTGAGTTCCAAAATTTTACATTACATTTAATCTGTAGATCATTTTTCATGCTATTTTTAACAATATTAATTCTTCTAGTTTTAAGTATGAGATATATTTCCATATTTTCACTTGTTTCTTTCAGTTTCTTTTATTAGCATCTTATATAAGTATACAGATATTTTACTTCCTTGGTTCAATGTAATTTTAATTATTTTATTCTTATTGATGCTATTATAAATAGCATTGTTTACTTAATTTATTCTTTTGGTGGCTTGCTGATATTGTATAGAAATGCCATTGATTTATCTTATATGACAACTTTGTATCCTGCAGTTTACTGAGTTCATTTATCAATTCTAACAGATTTTTTTGTGGAGTCTTCAGAGTTTTCTATATGTAAGGTGATGTCATCTACAAACAGAGACAATTTTACTTTTTCCTTTCTTATTTGAATGACTTTTACTTCTTTTTCCTATTAATTGCTTTAGCTAGGACTTCCAGCACTATGTTGAATACAAGTTATGAACAAGGGCATCCTTACCTTGGTCCTGATCTTAAAGGGAAAACTTCACCACTGAGTATGATATTAACTATGGGCTTATCATTATAATTTGTTGATGTGCTTTTGTTTTATATATCTAATTTGAGAGTTTTGATCATGATTGGATGTTGAATTTTATCAAATACTTTTTCTGCATTTATTTAGGTAATTATGTTTTTATCCTTCATTTCTTAAAGTGGTGTATCACATTGCTTTATTTGTGGACATGTAGCCATCCTTACGAGGTCCCAGGTGGAGCAGTGGTAAAGAATTTGCCTCTCACAGCAGGACATGCAAAAGACCCAGGTGCAATCCCTGGGTCAGGAAGATGCCCTGCAGGAGGAAATGGTAATCCACTCCAGTATTCTTGCCTGGAAAACCCCATGGACAGGGTGGTGATGTCATCTACAAACAGAGACAATTTTACTTTTTCCTTTCTTATTTGAATGACTTTTACTTCTTTTTCCTATTAATTGCTTTAGCTAGGACTTCCAGCACTATGTTGAATACAAGTTATGAACAAGGGCATCCTTACCTTGGTCCTGATCTTAAAGGGAAAACTTCACCACTGAGTATGATATTAACTATGGGCTTATCATTATAATTTGTTGATGTGCTTTTGTTTTATATATCTAATTTGAGAGTTTTGATCATGATTGGATGTTGAATTTTATCAAATACTTTTTCTGCATTTATTTAGGTAATTATGTTTTTATCCTTCATTTCTTAAAGTGGTGTATCACATTGCTTTATTTGTGGACATGTAGCCATCCTTACGAGGTCCCAGGTGGAGCAGTGGTAAAGAATTTGCCTCTCACAGCAGGACATGCAAAAGACCCAGGTGCAATCCCTGGGTCAGGAAGATGCCCTGCAGGAGGAAATGGTAATCCACTCCAGTATTCTTGCCTGGAAAACCCCATGGACAGGGGAGCCTAACAGACTATAGTCCATTTGGTTACAAAAAGTCAGACATGACTTAATGATTTAGCATGCACACACACACAGAGACATCCTTACATCCCCCAAGATTAATTCATACTTGAGCACAGTCTATGATCCTTTTAATAGTGTTCAGCTTAATTGTTTTGCTCATGTTTTGTTGAGTATCTTAGCAACATTGTTTCTCAATGTTATTTGCCTATAATTTTCTTTTCTTTTGGTGCTTCTCATCTGGTTTTAGTATCTGCTTTGGTTGGTTCTGGGTTTGGGTTTTGGTTCTCATCTGGTTTTGGCCTTATAAAATGAATTTGGAAGTGTTCCCTCTTCTTTAATTTTTTGGAAGAGTTTGAGGAGGATTGGCATTATTTCTTCTTTAAATGTTTGACAGACTTTACCAGTGAAACCATCTAGTCTTCATAAGTTTTGATATGTTGTATTTCCATTTTCATCAGTCTCAAGACAACTTCTGACATCTTCTTTGACCCATTAGTTGCTCAGGAGCATACTGTTTAATTCACATGTTTGTGAATTTTTCAATTACCTGCTATTACTGTTTTCTTATTTCGTACCATACTGATTGGGAAAAAAATCTTCGATATGACTTCAGTCTTAAATTTGTTAGGACTTGATCTGTGGCTTAACATATGATCCATCCTAGGAGATATTCTGCATGAACTTGATAAAGATGTGAATTCTGCTATTGTGGCTATTATATGTATGTCTGTTAGGTCTATTTGGTCTAATGTACAGTTCAGAATGTTTTTTCCCATATTGATTATTTCAATGACCTTTCTGTTTCTGCAAGTGGGTTTGAAGTCCCCTACTATTATTATAATTCTATTTCTCCCTTCCAATCTATTAGCATTTGCTTTTTGTATTTAGGTGCTCCCATATTGATGCATATTTACAACTATTATATCTTCTTGATGAATTAGTCCTTTATCATTATATAATACACCTTTGTCTCTTGTTACAGTTTCTTACTTAAAATCTGTTTTGTCTAATGACGTATAGCTAACTTCTTTTCTTTTGATTTCCACTTGCATGAAATATCTTTCATTGCTTCACCTTAAACCTGTATGAAAACTAAAAGCTGAAACGAGTTTCTTGTAGGCAGCATATGGCTGGGTCTTTACTCCTTTATCCACTCAGTCTTTTGATTGGAGACTTTAATCTACTTAAATTCAAAGTGATTATTGCTAGGTAAGTGCTTACTACTGCCATTTTGTTCACTGCTTTCTGGATATTTCATAGATCTTTTGTTTCTGTCTTCCTTTTGATTATTAACTGCTTTGATTCCTTTCTCTTTATGTACTGTATATCTACTATAGGTTTTTGTTTTGTAGTTACCATGAAGCTTAGAAAAAAAATCTTATACTCAGTCTGTTATAAGGTAGTAACAACCTAACTTAAACTGTCTACAAAAGCTCCACATTTTTTGGATTACTTAGTTATTTTTGTTAATTATTTATTTAAAGTATAGGATATTCCGGAAGAATATTTCACTCAGGGACATTTCTCACACACCTTCTCTAGTCACTCTTGCCTCTTCAGCTACATAGTCTTTCTCTGTTTCATTCTCTTTTTCCATCTTTCTATAATTCTGTCTAAATATTTTATCTTACAAATATACCTTACCCTATCTCCTGTATTTTATACCTTCCTATATGCAAAGAAATAGAGGAAAACAACAGAATGGGAAAGACTAGAGATTTCTTCAAGAAAATTAGAGATACAAAGGGAACATTTCATGCAATGATGGGCTCAATAAAGGACAGAAATGGTCTGGACCTAACAGAAGCAGAAGATATTAAGAGGTGGCAAGGATACACGGAAGAACTATACAAAAAAGATCTTCATGACCCAGATAATCATGATGATGTTATCAATCATCTAGAGCCAGACATCTTGGAATGTGAAGTCAAGTGGGCCTTAGAAAGCATCACTATGAACAAAGCTAGTGGAGGTGATGGAATTCCAGTGGAGCTGTTTCAAATCCTTCAGACACGACTGAGCAACTGAACTGAACTGAACTGAAATAAATAGAAACAACTTAAATGTCTGTTGACAGAAGAATGGATGAAGAAAATGTGGTACGTATATACAATGGAATACTACTCAGCTATAAAAAAGAACGAAAATAATGCCAGTTACAGCAACCTGGATACAACTAGAGATTATCATACAAAGTGAAGTAAGTCAGCAGAGAAAGACAAATACCATATGATATCATTTATGTGTGGAATCTAAAATATGGCACAAATGAACATATCTATGAAACAGAAACAGACTTACATGCATAGAGAACAGACTTGTGGTTGCCAAGCAGCATAAAGGAGGCACAGAGATGGACTTGGAATCTGTGGCTGGAGATGCAAGCTATTATATTTAGAATGAATACTACACAGCAAGGTCCTACTATAATAGCATGGGAAACTATATCTGATCTCCTGGGATAAGCCATAAAAGAAAATTTAAAAAAGGATATGTGTAAAACTGAGTCAGTTTGCTGTACAGCAGAGACTAGCACAACATAGTAACTTGTGCTATACTTCTATACAATTGAAGTCAACTATACTACTTTGATAAAAAACAAAACAAAAAACAGACCAGAGCTTCTTGAAGAAAGAACAAGAAGTAGCATTATCATCATAAAAGCAGCAGCAATAGATTTGGAATCTTCCGACACACCAGCCAAGTTCTAAGTCTCTGCATGCATTGATTCAATTAGCTCTTCCAAGAGCCACCCTGTCTTACAGTTAAGAGAACAGTGTTACTCAGAGGCTTAGCCAACTAGTCCATAGTCCCACTAAAAAATGATGAAGATGGAATCTGAACCCACATAGTGACCTTACAGCTAAGCTCCAAGCACTAAGAGATATAGTAAAGAAAAAAAAAATTGAGTCTGGTGGAAAGAATTATCAATGATAATTATCATTATCATTATACCTACTTCAAGTCATTGAGGAATTAATTTTGGGATTTTTCTAGTACCCAAGTGAGGATGCTAAAGTGGGTGACCCAGGCTCCCTTCATCTGTTATTGCTTCATCAAAGTTCTTGCTGTCAGCCTTGGCCAGCCAGAACTTTCCACCGAGGAAAGATAGCTGCTGCTGCTGCTGCTGCTGTCACTTCAGTCGTGTCCGACTCTGTGCAGCCTCATAGACGGCAGCCCACGAGGCTGCCCCATCCCTGGGATTCTCCAGGCAAGAACACTGGAGTGGGTTGCCATTTCCTTCTCCAATGCAGGAAGGTAAAAAGTGAAAGTGAAGTCGCTCAGTCATGTCCGACTCTTAGTGACCCCATGGACTGCAGCCTACCAGGCTCCTCTGTCCATGGGATTTTCCAGGCAAGAGTGGGGTGCCATTGCCTTCTCCTGAGAAAAGATAGAAAACAGCATTATTGCCAGAACACTGTTGTAAATATTTGTGTGTGTTTCTGATGGGACAAAAAGAAAAAAAAAAAAAAGAGAGAGAGAGAGAGATAGAAATACTCAGGAAAGCATGAGGGCCTTTGTTGAATTCAATGAGTATGTACTGAACCTGAGTCTTTTTTTTAAAAAAAAATTGAAGAGTAATTGCTTTATGATGTTGTATTGGTTTCTGTCACACACATGTGAATCAACTGTAAGTATGCATATGTCACCTCCCTCTTGAACCTCCCTCCCACCCTCTACCCCATCCAGCCCCTCTCAGTTCAGTTCAGTTCAGTTCAGTGACTCAGTCGTGTCCGACTCTTTTCAACTCCATGAATCGCAGCATGCCAGGCCTCCCTGTCCATCACCAACTCTTGGAGTTCATTCACATTCACGTCCACTGAGTCAGTGATGCCATCCAGCCATCTCATCCTCAGTCGTCCCCTTCTTCTCCTGCCCCCAATCCCTCCCAGCATCAAAGTTTTTTCCAGTGAGTCAACTCTTAGCATGAGGTGGTCAAAGCACTGGAGTTTCAGCTTTAGTATCATTCTTCCAAAGAAATCCCAGGGTTGATCTTCAGAATGGACTGGTTGGATCTCCTTGCTGTCCAAGGGACTCTCAAGAGTCTTCTTCAGCACCACAGTTCAAAACACAAAGCACTGGGTTGAGCTCCCTGAACCAAACAGCAAATTCCCACTTGCTATCTGCTTTACACGTGGTGACATATATGTTTCAATGCTCAACTCTCAGTTTCTCTCACGCTCTCCTTACCCTGCTGTGTCCCCAAGTCTGTTCTTGTTTGCATCTCTATTCCTGCCCTGCAAATAGGTTCATCATTTTTCTAGATTCCATACATATGTGTTATTCTGTTATTCTATGATATCTTTTCTTCTTTCTGACTCACTTCACTTTGTGTCACAGGCTTCTAGGCCTTGAGTTTTAAGCTAAGTTATGATCCCTGGACCTGAGAAGCAGGGAGTCTAATTCTGAGAGATGACAAAATAAAAAAAAAAACACAGGGTTGCAGAGTGAAATTGCTGCAGATAAAGCTTCGTCCCAGAGTTGGGGACAGGGAATGTGGTTTTCAGTAGAAGATAAGAAAATGGGCAGCAGCATTTGCATTTGATCTCTGCTTAAGTGCAAATTTGAAGTCTGCTTTTCAGACAGAGGAAGAGAAAGGACACTCTAGGTCTTTCCTGTTAACAATTTGGATTTATTAAGAATACTAACTATATCCCAAAAGGTATCATCCTTGGAAAAATTTAAACTTCTACTTACCTTCACATTCACCAAGAGTTCATGCAGATTTCAAATGTTCACTCAGGAAAGAGATCAAGCTATGGAAAATTCTTGCCTTGCCAAGCTTATATAGACTTGGTGACTCAGGTGCAATCCTGGCAACGTATAGTATGTTACAATCATGAGAGGCAACCATTATCTTATCATCTATTACACATAAACACAAATGGAGCAGAGTTGGGGTTTTGCATCACAGAATTCTTGCATGGAGAACAAAATTTCAACTTTCCTTATCCTTTTTCTGTGGAAGGAAGTTTATCCTCAAAGTAGATGATTTATTTTGAAGTTCAAGTAGCTTTATCTGAAAATTATTAAAACTCAGCCACAGATTGTTATGCTTGAGTACCATCCTGAGGACAGGAGTTTTGACATTTTTCCAGTCATTCATTGTTTAAATGTTCCTTGAACTAAGTAACAGACTGCACACTCTGGCTGCAGAAAGCATTTGAATATGCAACAAAGGGAATAAGTACAAGTAAAGTATATTCTTCCTTCTGGATGTAGGAAGTACTGGTGAGAAAAATGATTACTCCCAGGTAGTGCTTGGGCAGTCATGGCAACCAGGTAGTTAGAAAAAAATCATGAAGCATTATAAGGAGCAAACACTTTTCAAGTTTAAACCACATCGCATCTTTCCATTACCTTGTTTTTTCTAAGTCCCAAAATGGTCCTGTGGGGTGAGTATGTGACTCAGATACTGACAGCACTCGAGGGCACACAGTGTATGAGTTGAAGTGGGATTTGAGTGCAGGATGTGTGCTTCTTTGACTACATGCATATAGTATCTCGTTCAGTAAACTGGACTTGGAATCGCAAGGATCTTCCTTCATTTTTCAGACCCTCCTGAGCCCTTTGCATTAGACTGTTGGCTGAGAGCATGGAAGATGTATTTGTAGAAATAGCTAACTCTCAAAATGTTAAAGATATTGAAGGAGCGCATATAACAAAGCATTCTGTAAACTGTAAAAGTATCATGCAAATCATGCAAATACTGATTTTTATCACTTGCACCTGCAACTCTTGGGTGATGACAGTAAGTCTGCAGCTGGGCATCCATAAGGAGGCCCACTGAGGCAGAATGGAAAGATTTTCTGTGCTGTTGAGATTTTGCCTCCACTGTGACCCTGCTGAGGGGGGCGTGGGAGCCAGGTTTGCGCAGGGATTAAGCTAAGTGCAATCTTGGTGTCAGCTGTTGCTACATGAGGCATCCTGTCGCAAGATCAAATCCATGCACTCACAGGTGTGCACAGCAGTGCCCCAAGCATGTTTCTTAGGCACCTTCTTGGCTTTCTCCCACGTCCTTTCACCACCTCTTCCCTTACACCATCCAAAGTAAGCAAAACCAGAAAAGATCAAGCAGACCCTGGAGATGACACAACCTCCAGGGCCGGGGTCCAGCCACGATGGATCCACAGTAATTCGAAGTGGGGACAGAGTCAGTGATTAGGAAAGAATTATTTAATTAGAGATATAAAGAGAGATTAGGAAAGAACAGTATAGTAGGAAAATTGGTGGAGAAAAGATGCTAAATAACTTGATTTACGCAGAGAGCCAATAAAACCCCGAGACAAGGGATTTGCACCACCTACGTAGGACACAGTCCTGGTCTCCCAAAGGAGTGGAGACAAAAAGTGCCTCCCCATTCAGATCTTAGAAGCTTAGGCAAAATTAGTAGGCCTGGCGAGCCTCCATGGTCCAGATGGGAATTCAGCGAGAAAAGGAGAAAAGACGACACAGGGGAAACCAGTCTTTCCAGGAACTGGTCCGTTTCTGTATTTTCCAGGTCCACTTTTATACTTTTAGTTATATATAGAGATAAATGTAAGAAACAGAGTTATGCAGGGTCAGCTGCTCTGACCCTTATCTTAAGACAGTGTTCTTTGCTTATCTTGGTTCTTACAAGGGTCTTATGTTTGTTTACAGTATCTTCTGGTCTGGAGACCGATTAACATTTTATGGCCCCATCTTTCTATTGATAAAAGTTAGTCAATCAGAAAACTTGTTTTCCATTAAGATCTACTTAAGATAGTATTAAAGTTACATTCTTACATAGCAAGGACACAATGATTTATAACAAAGAAAGAGGAGTACAGTGATTTTTAACAAAGAGAAAATTCATTAACTCAAAAGTCTAGCATTGCTGACATCAAAACTACTATATTTCTTTTTCTACATCCCAATTACATTGATTAACATACTCCCAGGTGCCTAAGGATATGGAGGCCTGGCGGCAATCATTAACTCAGCAATGAAACCCTTCACCAACATGATTTTTATCTTTAGAAAAACCCTATGCTAACTAAGACTTTCCAAATACTCCAAACTCTCTGTGCTGTTTATGGTTGAGAGGTTGTAAACAATCATGTGCCTAGTAGCAAGTGTGGATAATCCTGTCACAGAAGCTAGTCTGCCAGCAGAGAAGTTTGACCTGAGACACTCCTTTTATGCAGGAGACTATTAACTGGAGCTCTAAGTTAATTTTCCAGAGAAAGGTGGTCAGAGATAGCCCCTGTTAATGTCAGAAGAGTGTAGTATAACAGACAGATTTTGGTTTCGGGGGTAGATGCTCGAGCAGATCTAAGGGACCCCTTGAGTCCTTGCCCGCATGACCTTGTCATGGGTGGAGTCAGGGAGTCCCTTGAGTTCTGACCCACTTTTGCCCTTCAGGGCTCTTCCTCATGACCTTTGCCATGGGTGGGATCTCCCGTGCTGGCTCCCAGCACTCCAGCCCCTAATTGGAGGTGGAAGGTGGAATAAATTACGCCCAGAGAAGCTGGCTCTGAGCAACAGGTATGAACATTTGCTCCTGGGTCATTTCTGCAGAAATACTGCATTCCATCCTCCTTATACAGGATGAAGCAACAGAGCTCAGATCAACAGCTACAAGCTGTTCTTGGTATTTTCAAGTCTTCCCACACCTTCTGTGGTCTCTATGAGTGTCAGATAATGAAGCCTGTGCTTTACCCATGTGTACATTACCGACAGTGGGCAACCTACATCCTAAACTTTCAAATCCCACAGTGGGCTGGAGTCAAGGTGTGTCCTATGAAGGCACACATTAAAGGTGACTTGCAGGCATAAGCCCTTATAGGGTGTCCTGAAATTTTACTTCTAGGTTAGGAAAAACTAGCAAACAGTGGTTAACTCATCTCAGCATGTTGACGATCAGGATATATCATTTCCCCCAGTTTTGTTTGTTTCTCTAAAAAAAAATTGTTTTTTTTTTTTTTAATTGGAGGCTGATTGCTTTACAATATTGTGGTGGTTTTTTCCATACATCTACACAAATCAGTAACAAATGAAGATTTATTCATTTTTGGTTTCATTGGATCTTTGCTGCTATGCTCAGGCTTTTTTAGTTGCGGTGAGCAGGGACTACTCTTCGTTGTGGTGTCTGGGTTTCTCATTGTAGTGACTTCTTTTGTGGAGCACAGGCTTTAGGGCTCAAGAGCTCAGTAGCTGTGGTGAAGAGGCTTAGTTGACTGCAGCACATGGGATCTTCTTGAATCAGGAATTGAACCCATGACCCCTGCATTGGCAAGTGGATTCCCAACCTCTGGACCACCAAGGAAGTCTTCCCTCAATTTTTATAATGAACAGTTTTTCAACACACATAAAACTTGAATAGTACATAAGTGTTCCACAAACTTATATGTAAACAATTTAAACATTTTACCATATTTACTTTTTATTTCTTTCACTCTGTAGGTGATCTCTTTCAAGGTATATTGTAGACATGAGCTTTCACTACAAGTATCTTACACTCATCTCTTGAAGAGGAAGTTATCATGCAAAACCACAGTAAAATGATCATACCACATGAGGTTAATGTTAATTCTAAGCATTATCTAGCACTGATCTATATTTAAATTTCCCCATTTTTCCCAGTGCTTAGTTGCTCAGTCATGTCTGAATCTTCACAACCCCATAGCCCACCAAGCTCCTCTGTCCATGGAATTCTCTAGGCAAGAATGCTGGAGTGGGTTGACATTTCCTCCTCCCAGAGATCCAATTAAATGTCATGCATTGTCATGTTTTCTAGAAGGTCCTATAATTCCTTATTTGTCTGTCTTTTCTCTTAGTGTCATTTAACTTGAGTTCCATTCCCTGTTTTTTTTTTTTTGCAAATTTTATTTTATTTTTTAAGATTTTTGATGTGGACCATTTCAAAGTGTTTATTGAATTCATTACAATATTGCTTCTGCTTTATGTTTTGGTTTATTTGGCTGTGAGTCATGTGGGATCTGAGCTCCCTGACTGGGGATCAAACCCACATCCCCTGTGTTGAAAGCTGAAGTCTTAACCACAGACTGCCAGGGACATCCTTTTGCAGATTTTAAGTTAGATCTCAGTTCAGTTCACTCACTTAGTCGTGTCTGACTCTTTGTGACCCTATGGACTGCAGCACGCCAGGCTTCCCTGTCCATCACCAACTCCTGGAGCTTACTTAAACTCATTTATGTGATGCCATCCAGTTAGATTTAGAGCCTTGATCATATACAGTTTAAGTATTTTTGGTAAGGAAATATCATACCTATTGTTGAACATGTCCTACTTCAACTGGCATAATGTCTAGAGTCAGACTGTTTGACCACCAGAGATGCTAAATTTGGCCCCTTGGAGAGGGTGGACCCACAAGCTTTCTCCACAGAAAAGGCACCTTTCCCCTTTACAATTCCTAGTGGTGTAGGTGGGGCACCTGGTCACCCCAGGACTATATTGCTCCCAACAATCTTTCACTTAATGATTTTAAAAATATGTAGATTTTATATTTTTAGAGCAGTTTTTGGATAATAGAAAAGTTGAGCAGAAAACACACGAAGTTTCCATATACTCCTTTCCTTGTCACTATCAACACCTGCACTAGGTAGCACGTTGGTTACAATTGATGAGCCTACACTGACATGTCATCATCACCCCAAGTCCATAATTTACCTTAGGGTTCATTCTATTCTTACATTTTGATGGATGTATAATGACATGTATCCACTATTACAGTACCGTTTGGAGTTGTTTCACTGTCCTAAAAATCCTCTGTATTCAACCCTCCCTTCTCCAACCCCTGATCTTTTCATTGTATTCATAGTTTTGCCTTTTCCAAAATGTCATATAGTTGGAATCATACAGTCCATAGTCTTTTCAGATTAACTTCTTTTACTTAGTAGTTTGCATTTGAGTTTTCTCTTTGTGTGTGTGTGTGTGTGGCGTGAGAGCTCATTTCTTTTTTATGATTATTTTATTTAAAGTTTTAAATTTTATATTGGAGCATAGTTGATTAATGATATTGTGTCAGTTTCAGGTGTACAGCAAAGTGATTCAGTTATACATAGAAATGTATCTATTCTTTTTCAAGTTCTTTCCCCATTTCTTTTTATTGCAGAGTAATATTTTATTGTCTGGGTCTACCACAGTTTATTTATCATTTATCCACTGAAGGACACCTGAGTTGCACCTTAGTTGGCAAATATGAGTGGTTCTGCTAAAAACATCTGTGTGAAAATTTTTCTGTGGACAACAGCTTTCAGCTCCTGTGGGTAAATACCAAGCAGTGTAGTTGCTGGATTGTATGGTAAAAGTATGTTCAGTTTTGTGAGAAACTGCAGGACCATACCATTTTGCATCCCCATCAGCAATGAATGAGAATTCCTGTTGCTCCTCATCTTTGTCAGTACTGAGTGTTGTCCGTGTCTGCATCTTAGCCACTCAAGTAGGTGTGGGTGCATTCTTTAAGTTTAACATCTGCCCATGACCCTTGTCTGAATTATTGATTATACTGGAACTTGAAAAATGGTAAATTCCTAATTTAGCATCCTTACCACATTTATTAAAGGACTTCCCTGGTGGCTCAGATGGTAAAGCGTCTGTTTACAATGTGAGAGACCTGGGTTCAGTCCCTGGGTTGGGAAGATTCCCTGGAGAAGGAAATGGCAACCCACTCCAATACTCTTGCCTTGAAAATACCATGGACGGAGGAGCTTGGTGCAGGCTACTATCCGGGTCGCAAAGAGTGGGGCACGTCTGAGCGACTTCACTTTCACTTTTTCTGTAACAGGAAGTTTTGCTATTTACAAAAAAAAATAAAATCTCTCTTTCACAGTGGGGAATATAAAGAAAAGAATGACTCTTGCTCATCTAACTTTAGCATGCTTTATGCCCTTTTGGGCTCAGAAAGCTGCATGAAGATTAATTGCTATCCCTTTTTTTTTTGTTTTGTTTTCCCCATAAAACCTAGATCAATGCCTGGCATAGAACACGTACTCAGTAATTATTTATTGAATTGAATTGAACAGTGTGCTTCTAATGTTGTTATGACTGTAGTCAATAAGCTCTCAGTGTATTGTCAAGGTCTTGGAAAATAGAAAATGACATGAAAGAAAGGTATTATGGCAGAAGAGATATATTTTGAGATCTGATAACTATAGAAGCTCAGCATTTGTCATATCTTTCAGACCATTTATCATGCCGTAATTGCTGATTAACACATTTCTGTCTTCCACTAGACTATGATGTTTTTAAGAGAAAGGATATGATAAAGGATGCAGAAGATGAAGAGATAGAGTGAGGTCTGGGAGGGTCCTGAGTACAGGCATTGTGGTGTATCACTCTCCCTGGAAAAGGGAATGGCAACCCACTCCAGTATTCTTGCCTGGGAAATCCCATGGACAGAGGAGCCTGGCAGTCTACAGTCCATAGAGTTGCAAAGAGTTGGACATGACTGAGCGACTGAGCACACACACACACACAAGAGGTTATTACCAAAAATGCACATCATAAACATATACTTCAATGGATATTCCAAAGGATTCAAAGGTAAGGTCAGGAAAAAGAAATTACCAGTCCTCCAAAATCCTCTTTGTGTCCCCTGTCCACTGAAGCTCTGCCTACTTCTCCCCCATTTTTTCTGCTTTCTCTTTACACAAACACAACACACATATATACATATATTGTACACACACACACACACACACACACACACACACACGTACCTATACATACAATTTTTTAGTATTTTATTTTATCTCCATCTGATGCTCTTGAGAGTCTCTTTGACTGTAAGGAGATCCAACCAGTCCATCCTAAAGGAGATCAATCCTTAGTGTTCATTGGAAGGACTGATGTTGAAGCTGAAACTCCAATACTTTGGCCACCTGATGTGAAGAGCTGACTCATTTGAAAAGACCCTGATGCTGGGAAAGATTGAGGACAGGAGCAGAAGAGGACCACAGAGGATGAGATGGTTGGATGGCATCACCAACTTGATGAACATGGATTTGGGTGGACTCTGGGAACTGGTGATGGACAAGGAGGCCTGGCATGCTATGGTTCATGGGATCTCAAAGAGTCAGACACGACTGAGGACTGAACTGAACTGATGCTCATTTTTATAAATACTAATATTTGTATGTGCCTGTGTTTTTATATATTCATATTCTGAATTCTCACTTGTTCCACACACAGAAATAGCACTGTATATAATGTTTGGTACTTTGTTTTTTTTTTTCCTTTAGAAATATATCCTGATGATACTTTTATATTAGCACATAGAGACCTTGCTCTTCTTTGTTTTTCATGATTCATAGTGTTCAGTTGTGTGGATGGTTTGCAGCCTTTTGTTATTCCAAACAATGATGAAGTGAATGGAATGAATTTCAGTGTATACCCTTCCAGGCTACCTGGAGGAGAGATGACTAAATATGGATTTAATGGATCAAAGAAGAAATGAATAACTTGAGCTCTGAATAACTTGAGCTAATGCTAAGCTCCTGCCACTACATTTGCTCTTTCTGTTCTGTATATAAAGGTGCAGCTCTTGGGGTGGCCAACACTCTCTGTTGTTAACTTTAGGGATTTTTAAAAATATGATGAATGAAAACCAGGTTTCAGGAGTAGTTTTAATTTTCCTTTTTCTAATAATCAGTCAGGTATTCTATCATTTGTTCAAGCATCATTTATAATTCTTTTTTGTGAATTGTAATTTATGCTTTTTGCCTATTTTTCTAGGATACTGATTTTTCTTCCTGATTTCTACTAACATATATGTATATATATGTATGCATATAGATACTAGTCAGATTCACCCTTTAAATGTGACAAGTGTACTCAATATTTTCTCTCAGTTCTCTTTTTGCTTTATGATTGTGATTTTTTTGGTCATACATGCTTTTAAAAAAATAGTTGAATTTATCCATGTTTCCTTTCTGGTTTCTAAATTTGAGTCAGAGTTAGAAAGCCCTGTCACAGTCGAACTTTAAAAGTGAAGGAATTCACACGTGTTTTCTTCTGATGGTGTATAGTTTTATTGTTTACTTTTAGATCTTTGATTATTTGAATCAAGTGATAGGACCCCTCCAGCAGTTTCTAACCACGCTTGGCATGCCTGCATACAGCATGCTTGTTGCTTCAGTTGTGTCTGACTCTATGTGACTCCATGGATGGTAGCCCGCCAGGCTCCTCTGTCTGTGGGATTCTCCAGGCAACAATACTGGAGTGGGTTGCTGTGCCCTCCTCCAGGGGATCATCCCCACCCAGGGATTGAATTCATATCTTTTACATGTCCTGCAGGTTCTTTACCAGGCAGACAGGTTCTTTACCACTAGCACCACTTGAAAAGTTGCTTTGGCTCCACAATCTCCAGTTTATATTCATGGTGCGCAGTGTGGGTTCAGTTTTACCTTTTTAAATGATTACCAGTCAAACTCACCAGTGAAGGAAATAACAACCCACTCCAGTATTCTTGCCTGGAGAATTCCATGGACAGAAGAGCCTGGCGGGGTACAGTCCATGTGACAGTCACAAAGAGTCGGACATGACCGAGCAGCTAACGCACACACTTGTCATACCCATAGCATTTCTTTCTGAAATCCATTTTAATGGACTCAGTTGTAATTATGCCTTATCATATTCTAAATTCTCAAGTATATTTGTGTGTTTCTAACTTTTAACCTTGTTTCTTGGTTTGCTTGTTTGCTTATGGGCCTTGATGCTTTCTAACTCTGGTTTACTATCTGGTAAGGCCATGGGGTTGCAAAGAGTTGGACACAACTTGGCAACTGAACAACAACATAAAGGCTACTCTTCAGTATTCACTCTCCTTTTCCTTTCCCTTTCCTTTCCTCTCCCTACCCCCCAACCGAGAGTTTACTTTTTATTTTTGGCAGGTAAATTTGAGCTCCTGGAGCAGAGAAAGTGTTCAAGCTCTTCTTGTGTTTGCTTTTTTTTTTAATGAAAAGTATTATTTTCAGGATATATGCAACGGTGGTTGTATAAACCAATATTCATCCCTTCCTTGATTCTCACAGGGTGATTTTCAGGGATTCTTTCAGGCAGCAGGTTAAAATCTTGTCACAGCTGAGGCATAGACAGAAAGCTCCTATGCTGTACTTAGTTCTCTTTCTCTGTCTTTTTTACTGGGGAGGACAGGGCTCTGAGCCAGGAAGTTCAGCTGTGACCCTGTAGGTGATGGGGAGGGAGCTAGGGAGCAGGGCTAGGCCAGGCGGGGTTCCCTGACGCCCTCCCAATATCTGCCCTCACATTGGTGCTGCAACCATTACTGGTGTGTGTGTGTGTGTGTGTGTGTGTGTGTGTGTGTGTATGTGTGTGGCCTGCCGTAGCCTCTGCCGGCCATAGTACAGACTCCACTTACCCAGTACCCACCCCGCTCCATGTCTGGTGTGAAGGAGTCTTTTGGGCCTAGAAAAGAAAACAACAGTCTCAAAGGCCCTTGCTGAATCATTTAACTTTGGAGAAAACAAAACAGAACTTTAGGTCCCCCCCGATGCTCCAGGCTGGTTGCATCTATCTGGGACTTATCACCCCCTGTCCGGAAACCTTCCACCCATTACACCTGCCCAGAAGACTTATCACCCCCTGCACAACTACAAATGCCATCTCAACTAAAGAATACCCAAAACATCCCACTTGATTAACGTTTCCCTTATTGCTTCCACAAACCTCCCTATAAATTTGGAGCCTCCTTGATCCCTCTCCATGCTCAGCCTGGTCGTTAGGCTGACTGTCGCCCCTCCTTGCCTGAATAAAGGTAACCTACTTCTGTTGAGGTCGTCTTTCCTTTTTGTGCCTCGGCCTGAACTATAACCTTACATTCTTATTGTTTTCCCTTTTCCCGGAGTCTGGGAGCATGAACATCCTCCGAGCTCACTTTTCTGCCAGGGCTCAGGTTCCCTTCAGGAATGCCCAGTGCCTTCACGAGTGGTGCAAACCTTGTGCTAAGGCTTTATTGATGCTTTGGGTACCCCCAGGCCTGGCTCTACCCCTCTTCCCCCTCTCTCTCTCTGGCGAGCTCCAAAATAGGGAACTCTTGCCATTTGACTGCTCTACATGCAATACTCCACTCAAGCCGGCCCCTAGATTTATGTAAGATCCGGACAGTGTTCTAGAGGCACCCTAGAACACAGTCCTCTTCGGGTCCCAGGGATCCCCTGGCCAGGGCCACTCTGTAGGCGACAGTGGGGGACGCTCCACCTCGACACAGAGCTCTCTTCTCATAATTCCTATTGCGATTATAGGTGACGACTTGAGCTCTCAATAAGAGTCTCTGATTGCCTTTCAATTATGGGGTCTGGCCAGTCTGTCCCAAAAGATTCCCCTCTGACCTGTGTTCTCAAAAATCTCAAACCACTCTCACTCACTGAACTCAAAGCTAACCGTTTAAAACAACTGTACACAGACTTGGCCTCAATAGCAATTAGACAATCAAGACCACTGGTCTGAAGTCAGCACATTTGACTTTAACATTTTTCAAAATCTCACCAATTTCCTTAAATGGAATGGCAAATGGTCGGAGGTCCCATATGCCCAAGCCTTTTGGGTCCTTTGGCTCAGGCCCTCCCTATGCAAGACCTGCTCCACTCACGAGGTCCTTCTACGCACCTGTCTCCCAAGCAAAAGGGCTCTTCTTCTTCAACTAACCGCAGACAGTGACCTTCTGCACCCCTGGAGTTTGACCCTTGGAAGGATCCCCCTCCCTACCCGCACTTGGCCAACCCTCTCCTTCCCCTTCATTCAACTCACCTACTGGCCTGGAAACCTCTCCTGACTCCTCCTTGACCCCACTACCCCATCTCCCCAACTCCCCCACCTCACTTCCTTCCCCTGCCTGCCACATGGTCATGTTTCCCCTGAGAGAGGTGGCAGGACCAGAGGACCCCACCCGAGTCAGGGTGCCATTTTCATTGTCAGATATGAGCCAGATAGAAGAAAAGTTAAGATCATTTTCTGAAAATCCTACCAGATACAGAAAAGAATTTCTGAGACTCTCCCAGGCCTATAACCTCACACAGAGTGACATATATTATATCCTAAATGCCACTCTCACCCCAGATGAAAAAGACCGTATCTGGCAAGCAGCAAAAGCCCATGCTGATCATTTACATAACCAAGACCGGGATAGTTCAGTTGCTGATGAAGCGGTGCCTCAGTTAGATCCCCACTGGACTTACCAGCCCAGTGACCCAGGTAACAGGAGACTCAATCATATGATTACCTGCATTCTAGAAGGAATGCAGAAAAATACTCATATCAATGTCAATTATGATAAAGTCAGAGAAATCACCCAAGGGGCAGACGAAAATCCAGCCTTATTCTTAGCACGCCTCACAGAGGCAGTCAAGAATTATATCACCACCCCTGCTGGGTTACTCTACCTTCATATTCAATTCATCAGCCAGCCCACCTCTGACATCAGACATAAGCTTCGACAACTAGAAAAGGACCCTGAGACCCCCCAAAGAGACCTTCTAGAAGTAGCCTTCAAGGTGTTCAGTAATAGAGAGGAGGAGGTTAAGAGAGAAAAAGAATGTGAGAGAAAAGCTAAATATGGTTTTTTGGTGGCAGCAATTAAAGGGAGAGATCAGCCTGGCCCAAGTCATCCCAGAACGGGGCTTAAGACTCCCCTGCCAGGACCCTGCTTCCTGTTAGGTAAAAGACAACCAGGACACCAAAAGAGTGTCTAACAGGCTTTAATGGCGAAGTGCTCCTGGGCACGGTTCCCGGACCCGAATAGGGCAGGTTGAGGAAGTCCGAGCCTGGACTGTGTTGGAGGTGGCTTATATGTGTTCCTTGTGAAGGATGGTCAGGTTAATGGACGGGGGTTCGGATAGGTCATCAGGCCCAGGTGTCATGGGCTGATAGGTCCTTCAATGTGGCTGGGGTGGGGCAGCTTTAGCTGGCAAACTGTGCTGTCATTGGTCCTCGGGATCTAGGAGGCTCCTTCTGTTAGAGACCTCCCCTGCTAGCGAGGGAGAGAAAAAGTGGCCCATCATGGCCCCCGGGGTCCGACCTTACATTTCTGATGCAACCAGTCAGGACACTCGGCAAAGGCATGCCCAGACCCATGGCCCCCCACAAAAGCATGCCCAACCTGTTGCCAGTGGGGACACTGGAAGATGGACTGTCCCCAGGGACACCTTGGCATGCCTGAGGAGGTCCCTACCTCCCAGATCTGGAGAGTGGAATGTCCACAGGGACGTCCTCGTGCCTCTGGGTAGAGCCCCACTTCTTCTCAGAACCCCAGCCCAACCATATGAGAGTTGTTCCAATGACAGGGCCCAGGTCCCAGCCCCCCAGTCTGTGTCCCAAACACGAGCTCAGAACTTAGGGTAGACGGGGTAGTGGCCGGAAAAAAGACCTATTTTATAGTAGACACTGGAACCACTTTCTCTCTCTTAACTTCCTACTCTGGCCCAACCCAAGACTCAGGACTCACAATCAAGGGAGTCTGGAGTTCCCCTAAGGCCACAAATCAGCCCTTCATTACTCTGTCAACTTGTAAAATTAACCCTTTTACACTCATTCCTCATAATGCCTCAGTGCCTGATGGCACTCCTAGGGAGAGATTTGTTTTCCCAATTGGGGGTCTTTATTACATATCCACCCTCGTCAATACAGTCTCTACATTCTGCATGCAGATGGCACCTGGACGGTCCCTATCCCTCATCCCTGATTTTCCCTTGGATCTACCCACCTTAGACCCCCAAGTCTGGGACAGTGATCACCCATCCATAGCCAAACATCATCCCCCAGTCCACATTACCCTAAAAGACCCATCGACTATAATCACCCAACAGTACTCGCTCACCCCGGAGGTCCACAAGAGACTTAAGCTTATCATAGACTTCAAGCCTCTATCCTAATTCTTAACCATTCAGCACACAACACCCCTATTCTGGCAATAACAAAGGGATCAAACTCTTGGAGATTGGTCCAGAATCTGTGAAAAGTCAATGAGGCCATCACATCGACATTCCCAGTAGTCCCTAACCCTTACACCTTTCTGTCTACCATACCGCCAACTGCAACCCACTTCACAGTAATAGATCTCAAATATGCCTTTTTCACCATCCCCTCCCACCCCCTCTCCCAACCCCTTTTCGTCTTCACCTGGCAAGACCCCAAGACTCACGTTTCCCAACAACTAATATGGACAGTTCTCCCCCAGGGGTTCAGTCCCCACTTTTTTGGACAGGCTTTACAAAAGGACCTACAGACACTTGATCTAGCCCCGAGTCATCTCCAATACGTAGATGACCTCCTCATTTGTAGCCCAACCCGAAAACTCTACCTCCAACATACTGCCAAACTCCTTAGGGCCCTGGGATCCTGGGGTTATTGGGTATCCCAATCTAAGGCCCAAATAACCCAGACAAACGTCACCTACTTGGGGCTCTCCATATCCCATCAAAGAGCTATTCCCCCAGACAGAATCCAGGCCTTGATTAACTGTCCACTTCCAAAAACAAAAAACGGAACTCCTGTCTATCCTCGGCCTCCTAAACTTTTTCCGTATCTGGATCCCTAACTTCTCCTTCATTGCAAAGCTGCTCTATAAAGAAACAAAAGGATATCTGGATGAGCCCCTCTTTAATCTCTCCTCGCTGGCCAATCCTCGTTGCCAGCTCACCCAGAGCCTCCTGTGAATGCCAACTCTCCACCTGCCAGATCGCATCAGAGCATTCTTTCTCTTTGCCCATTCCAACCAAAGACAGGCCCTGGGACTTCTATGTCAGGGGACTGGAGACACCTGGGCTTCCATAGCTTATTTATCAAAACAGCTTGACATGGTGACCAAGGGGTGGCCTCCCTGTATACAGGTCATGGCTGCTCTCACAGCCCTCATACCCGAAGCAAATAAACTCTCTAGACATGCCCCTTTAACAGTCTGTTCTCCACACACCTTCCAAAACTTACTATCACATCAGGCTTTCCTCTCCCTCCCCCCTTCCAGGGTACAGGCCCTATATGCCTTTCTCCTCGACCCTCAGTTCTCTTTCTCCCCCTGATCTCCCCTTAACCCCACCAGCTTATTATGCATGTCCTCTACAATAGACTCCCTCCTACATAGCTGCAGCCTAACAGTAGATCTTACCCAAAACCCCTTCCAACATTTAACAGGTCAGCCCATCCTAGACACAGACACCCCACATTGGTTCGTTGATGCCAGCTCTCAAAAATCCCCACCCTTTGCGGAAGGATATGCCATCATCCAGGGGGACTTTCGTCACAGCCACGGAACCCAGACAATTGAAGCTTCACCTCTGGCACCTCACACCATCTCCCACCACCTCCCTACAGGCAGAACTGATAGCTGTCACCAGAGCTTTAACTCTGGCTAAAAATCTAAGGATTAACATCCACACGCACTCCAAACATGCCGATAGCATACTTCACTCAAACATCCTAATATGGAGAGAAAGAGGTTTCCTAACCCAACAAGGATCCTCCATTATTAATTCAGACCTGAT
Organism: Madoqua kirkii; assembly: GCA_006408675.1. Taxonomy (NCBI): domain Eukaryota; kingdom Metazoa; phylum Chordata; class Mammalia; order Artiodactyla; family Bovidae; genus Madoqua; species Madoqua kirkii. Next base: position 54,344 of record SJYC01097028.1, read on the forward strand.
CCACAAACTTCTGGAGGCAGGACTCTTACCAAACAAAGCCGTCACCCTCCACTGTAGGGGACATCAAAAAGGAAGACTCATATCAGCCTACAACAATGCTGTAGACCAGAAGGCATCCTTCCCTCCAGTCCCCTGTCATCTTAGATCTGACTCCACCTGACCTTCCCACCATCAGAGAATTCTCTTATCTACTCTCACTTTTTCATCCCTCGTTCAAGACATCCAACAGTTCCTCCGTAACCACTTCCCCATATCCAATGCTGACCAGCAATATTTAGATAACCTTACTCAGATGGTCAATACTGAAACCAGATTGATTATATTCTTTGTAGCCAAAGATGGAGAAGCTCTATATAGTCATCAAAAACAAGACTGGGAGCTGACTGTGACTCAGATCATGAACTCCTTATTGCAAAATTCAGATCTAAATTGAAGAAAGTAGGGAAAACCACTAGATCATTCAGGTATGATCTAAATCAAATCCCTTATACAGTGGAAGTGAGAAATAGATTTAAGGGACTAGATCTGATAGACAGAGTGCCTGATGAACTATGGAATGAGGTTTGTGACACTGTACAGGAGACAGAGATCAAGACCATCCCCATGGAAAAGAAATGGAAAAAAAGCAAAATGGCTGTCTGGGGAGGCCTTACAAGTACTTGTGAAAAGAAGATAAGTGAAAAGCAAAGGAGAAAAGGAAAGATATAAGCATCTGAATGCAGAGTTCCAAAGAATAGCAAGGAGAGATAAGAAAGCCTTCCTCAGCGATCAATGCAAAGAATAGAGGGAAACAACATAATGGGAAAGACTAGAGATCTCTGCAAGAAAATCAGAGATATCAAGGGAACATCTCATTCAAAGATGGGCT
>SJYC01097029.1:0-10633 GCA_006408675.1 Madoqua kirkii
TGAAATTAAAAGACGCTTACTCCTTGGAAGGAAAGTTATGACCAACCTAGATAGCATATTGAGAAGCAGAGACATTACTTTGCCAACAAAAGTCCGTCTAGTCAAGGCTATGATTTTTCCAGTGGTCATGTATGGATGTGAGAGTTGGACTGTGAAGAAAGCTGAGTGTGGAAGAATTGATGCTTTTGAACTGTGGTGTTGGAGAAGACTCTTGAGAGTCCCTTGGATTGCAAGGAGATCCAACCAGTCCATCCTAAAGGAGATCAGTCCTGGGTGTTCTTTGGAAGGACTGATGCTAAAGCTGAAACTCCAATACTTTGGCCACCTCATGTGAAGTGTTGGAAAAGACTCACCTCATTGGAAAAGACTCTGATGCTGGGAGGGATTGGGGGCAGGAGGAGAAGGGGACGAGAGAGAATGAGATGGTGTATGGCATCACCGACTCGATGAACGTGGGTTTGGATGAAGTCTGGGAGTTGGTGATGAACAAGGAGGCCTGGAGTGCTGCAATTCATGGGGTCACAAAGAATTGGACACGACTTAGGGACTGAACTGAACTGACCTGAACTCACCCTTGTCAAACATGTCAATGTACTAACCCCAGTTCCAACCTTAAACCGACATCCTTTCCAACCCATCAAATGCAAGGCAGCCTCCTAGCACAGGATTGGCAGATAGACTTTACTTATATGCTCCCAATCTGGAGAGTCAGACACCTCCTGGTCCTTGTAGACACATTTTTGGGATGGGTAGAAGCATTTCCCACTACAAACAAAAAAAACCCACACTATGGCCCAAATCCTCCTCACAGAAATTATCCCCAAGTTTGGCCTGTCTTCATCCCTACAGTTTGATAATGGCCTGGAATTTACATCCAAGGTCACCCAACAACTTGTCCAGTTCTTACAGATCACCTGGAAATTTTACATTCCATACCATCCCCAGTCCTTTGGAAAGGTAGAAAGGGTGAATAGAATAATCAAATAAACCCTTACCAAACTAACCCTCGAAGTAAATCTTGATTGGACTAAACTTTTGCCAGTTGTTCCCAGAATCCGGGCTTTGTCCAGAAGCCCCTGGGGCTGAGCCCCTTTGAGGTGACATATGGAAGGCCCATATTCCCTCCTGGACTCCCTCCTGAACCTCCTCCCATACCAAGTTTCCTACACTCCCCTCTGCTGGTGGAACTCTGCAATGCCCTCTGGAAATACAACCACAACTTGCCTGCCCCTTACCCCCAAGCCTCCTTGCCCCCTTTACAAACTGGGGACATGGTCTATCTGTCTGATAATCCCCAGGGTGACCTAACCCCAAAGTGGCAGGGACCATTCAAAATCATCCTCCTTGCCCCAACTGCAGCTAAACTTGAGAAGGTCACCTCCTGGGTTCACCTCTCTCCCCTGAAACGGGTCACCTCTGATCCTGCACTGCCCACCTTAAATGACAGGTTTCCCTCACAGGACCTATCTCCTTAAAATTCACCTGGTGACCACCTCTGTCAACCATCCGAGAGGACACTGAATTACCTGGACACTCCTTAACTACAACTGTTCCCGACCGAACTACTACAAGACCTCTGGACCAGTGCCCCGACAGGAACCTCCTTCAAAGACCTGACTACACTGATGTCTTAACTGTGGCTCCAGGGAACCTTCTACAACCTGACTCCGGATGAAACTGATTTCTTTACTCTCGTTCTCTACCTCATTCTACAGCCTAATGAGCACTGTTCCTCCTCAGATTCAAACAACCACCAACTTGGGGACTTTTGCCCCTCACCCTGACTGACCTCTCCCTGTCTCTCTAACTATAACTGCACTCTTAGCCTTAATCCTTGCTATAGGCTTAGTAACTGTCTCCCTCAGGACTGGCCACCTATCCTTCCTCTTTCCGTGGGTATTGCCTGCGTTGCTAGCTGTGTTCTACTCTTAGGGCGCTATTTCCTCTGCACTGCCTAACTAAGAGCCCCATGGTTCCTCTGTTCCTTATCCTTGCTGCACTCCCCAGCCTTCTGGCTACTCCCTGCCCCTGATCTGATGTTTATTCCTATGTACATTCCAAAACCATGCACCATGAACCTCGGGGGCGGGCAGTCCAAATCCCTACTCACTGCTAAAGAACAAAAGGGAAAGAGTCTCATGAGTACCTGGCATAAGCCAAATGGAAGAAACATATGTTTCTATCCCATTACCAACTGAGGGTACACAGACAAGGGTGAGGTACTAGATCAAAATCAGGAAAAGAAACAAGAACCAGTCATAAAGAACATAATTTCCTGATTACAGGTGACCCCTGAGCCTTATAAATGTCTAGACCTCCTTTCCCAATTACAGCCTCTCCTAAAACCTTCCTCTGGCAACCAACCTTATCCGCCTTCTCAGCTCTTTCTTCCAATTCTTCCAGTACACACAACACACATCCCTGTGCTGGACATGCATACCACTGTCTCCCTCACTGCACATAGCAATTGCTTTATCTTCAACCTGGCTGTTAAAACGGCAACTATACCTCCCCTTCTCAACAAAAACTACACAACTCATTGGACCAGTCTCTGACAATGTCCTACTCTTCAAACCTAACCTGTATTAACTACTCTGGTCCTAACTACACTGTTCTTACTAACTCCACTCTCTCCTTCTGTTCCACTTGGGTTCTCTGGAACAGCACAAAGAATTGCAGCAATTCGGGCATCTTTATTCTCTGTGGGTCCTATACATATTCATGTCTCCCCTTGGATGCCCCTGGACCTTGCATCTTGGTCTTCCTGACCCTGGGCCTAACATTCCTCAAAGAAGAAGAGGTAGAACAAATAGTCTACCCCCAAGGAGAACTTGCCCACAGGAAAAGACACGCTGTCATAGCCCCCCTCCTGATTGAGACTGGCATAACAGCAGCCCTAGGCAGTGGGATTGCAGGCATCTCAACCTCTGCCCATTTCTACTACAAGCTGTCCCAAGAACTTAATGAAGACATGGAGCAGGTAGTGGAGTCTTTCATTTCAATCCAAAGACAAATTAACTCATTAGCTTCTGTGGCCCTACAAAATAGGCAAGCCCTGGACCTTCTCACCAAAGAAAAGTGAGGGATCTGCCTTTTCCTAGGAGAGGACTGCTGCTATTTTGTTATGAAATGGGCATAATCCAGGGCAGAGTCAAAGAACTTAGAGACAGAATTGAACACTGCAGAAAAGAGTTACAAAACCTTTATGGTCCTGAAAACCTGTTTCAACAGGCCCTCCCTTGGTTGCTCCCTTTCCTGGGACCATTGGTACTTATCATTCTAGTCTTCTTATTTGAACACTGTCTCTTTAATCTCTTTCAAAGGTTTCTCCAAGAACAGATTCAGGCCATCTTTTGAGATCAGGTCAAGACCATTCTTCTTCTCAGGAACCTCATCCCAAGCTCAGAAAAAGGAGACCCTGGGCCCTAGGATGATCCTCCATTCCAGACCCAAAACCATTGCCCACAACAGTCTCAAAGGCCCTTGCTAAATTATTTAACTTTGGAGAAAACAAAACAGACTTTAGGTCCTGCCCTGATGCTCCAGGCTGGTTGCATCTGTCTAGGACTTATCACATCCTGTCCAGAAACCTTCCACCCTTTGCACCTGCCCGGAAGATTTATCACCCCCTGTCTGGAAACCTTCCACCCACGACACCTGCCTAGAAGACTTATCACCCCCTGCACAACTACAAATGCCATCTCAACTAAAGAGTACCCCAAACATCCCTTAACATTTCCCTTATTGCTTCCACAAACCTCCCTATAAATATGGAGCCTCCTTGATCCTTCTCTGCACTCAGCCGGTCGTTAGGCCCCTCCTTGCCCAAATAAAGGTAACCTACTTCTGTTGAGGTCATCTTTCCTTTTCTGCCTCGGCCCAAACTATACCTTACATGGTGGGCTCACCTCTCTATCACTGTTTTTTCCTTTTTTTTTTTCATAAGAATATATTTACTTTATGCCAGCACTGTTTAATTCAGTGCCCCTGACCCCACTGCAGGCCACTGTCGACCCACACCTCCACCAAACCCTCCTAGACACTCACAGGCAAGACTGGCTCAGTCTTTTCTTGTGGGGTCACTGCTCCTTTCTCCTGGGTCCTGGTGTGCACAAGGATTTGTTTGTGCTCTCCAAGAATACAACAGTGTGGCATAAGTCCTTTTGAAGGATGTCTCTAAAGATGGAGAAGCTCTATACAGTCAGCAAAAACAAGGCCAGAAGCTGACTGTGGCTCAGATCATGAACTCCTTATTGCAAAATTCAGACTTAAATTGAAGAAGGTAAGGAAAAATCACTAGACATTCAGGTATGACTTAAATCAAATCCCTTATACAGTGGAAGTGACAAATAGATTCAAGGGATTAGCTCTGAATGACAGAGTGCCTGAAGAATTATGGATGGAGGTTCATGACATTGTACAGAAGGCCATGATCAAAACCATCCCCAAGACAAAGAAAAACAAAATGGTTGTCTGAAGAGGCCTTACAAATAGCTGAGAAAAGAAGAGAAGCGAAGGCAAAGGAGAAAAGGAAAGATATACCCATTTGAATGCAGAGTTCCAAAAAATAGCAAGGAAAGATAAGAAAGCCTTCCTCAGTGATTAGTGCAAACAAATATAGGAAAACAATAGAATTAGAAAGACTAAGGATCTCTTCAAGAATATTAGAGAACCCAAGGGACCATTTCATGCAAGGATGAGCACAAGAAAGGACAGAAATGGTACGGACCTAACAGAAGCAGAATATATTAAGAAGAGGTGCCTAGAATACACAGAAGAACCATACAAAAAATATCTTAATGACTCACATAACCAAGATGCTGTGATCACTCACCTAGAGCCAGACATCCTGGAATGTGAAGTCAAGTGGGCCTTAGGAAGCATCACTACAAACAAAGACAGTGGAAGTGATGGAATTCCAATTGAACCATTTCAAATCCTAAAATATGATGCTGTTAAAGTGTTGCACTCAATATGCTAGCAAATTTGGAAAACTCAGCAGTGGCCACAGGACTGGAAAAGGTCAGTTTTCATTGCAATTCTAAAGAAGGGCGATAACTAAGAATGTTCAAACTACCACACAATTGCACTCATTTCACACACTAGCAAAGTGATGCTCAAAATTCTCCAAGTAAAGCTTCAACACTGTAAATCAAGGACTTCCAGATGTTCAAGCTGGATTTAAAAAAGGCAGAGGAACCAGAGATCAAGTTACTAAAATCCACTGGATCACAGAAAAAGCAAGAGAATTCCAGAAAAACGTATACTGCTTTATTGACTATGCCAAAGCCTTTGACTCTGTGGATCACAACAAACTGGAAAATTCTTCAAGAGATGGGAATACCAGACCACCTTACCTGCCTCCTGAGAAATCTGTATGAAGGTCAAGAAGCAACAGTTAGAACCAGACATGAAACAACAGACTAGTTCCAAATTGGGAAAAGTGTATGTCAAGGCTGTATATTGTTGCCTTGCTTATTTAAATTCTATGCAAAGTACATCATGTGAAATGCTGGGCTGGATGAAACACAAGTTGGAATCAAGATTAGTGGGAGAAATATCAATAACCTCAGATATGTAGATGACACCACCCTTATGACAGAAAGTGAAGAACCAAAGAGCCTCTTGAAGAAAGTGAAAGAGGAGAGTGAAAAAGCTGGCTTAAAACTCAACATTCAAAGAACAAAGATCATGGCATCTGGTCCCATCACTTTGTGGCAAATAGATGGGAAAACAATGGAAACAGTGACAGATTTTATTTTGGGGGGCTCCCAAATCACTGCAGATGGTGATTGCAGCCATGAAGTTAAAAGATGCTTGCTCCTTGGAAGAAAAGTTATGACCAACCTAGACAGCATATTAAAAAGCAGAGATATTACTTTGCCAACAAAGGTCCATCTAGTCAAAGCTATAGTTTTTCCTGCAGTCCTGTATGGATGTAAGAGTTGCATCATAAAGATAGCTCAGTGCTAAAGAACTGATGCTTTTGAACTGTGGTGTTAGAGAAGACTCTTGAAAGTCCCTTGGACTTCAGGGAGATCAAACCAGTCAATCCTAAAGGAAATCTTGAATGAATGATTGAATATTTCTGAATATTCAGTTGAAATCCTGAATATTGATTGAAACCCTAAATATTCATTGGAAAGATTGATGCTGAACCTGAAGCTCCAATACTTCGGCCACCTGATGCGAAGAACTGACTCATTTGAAAAGATCCTGATGCTGGGGAAGATTGAGGGCAGGAGGAGAAGGGAGCAACAGAGGATAAGATGGTTGAATGGCATCCCCAACTCAATGGACATGAGTTTGAGCAAGCTCTAGGACCTGATGATGGACAGGGAAGACTGGCATGCTGTAGTCCATGGGATCACAGAGTCGGACATGACTGAACTAAACTTACTAAATATAAAAAGTTAGGCTGTACTATGAAAAAAAGTAAGCCCTATAGCTTAGTCACAAAAATACAGTCAAGACCTGTCTATTACTCTTGCAAAGACCTAGGTGGGTCAGGCGACTCAGCGGGCCAGGCTGATTCTTTGTGATGGTGCCACCATCAATAATGTCATGCATAGCTGACCTTACCCTGGAATTAGTCCCCTGGCCTTGCCCCACTGTGGAACAGCTGGGATGTGTCTAGTTTTCCTATGTGAGGCCTGTATTCTCTTAGTGATATTTTCTAACAGATTTTATATTATAGTATAAATTTCCCTACATTAACTTTATATGCTTTTTTTTTCTTAGTGACTTTCCTGTCACTTTTTGGTTGGCATCTGTGCATTTCTTTTTCTTTTTTAAAAAAAATATTTGTTTATTTGGCTATGTCAGGTCTTGATTTTGGCACACAGGATCTTCATGGAGGCATGTGAGCTTCTCTCTTAGTTAACCCAATGAATGTGGGATATTAGTCCCCCAACCAGGGATCAGACCCATGTCCCTTGCATTGCAAGGTGAATTCCCAACCACTGGCCCACCAGGAAAGTCCCTTGCACTTCTATCATCTGTAGATAGGTGTAATTTCATCTCTTTCTTTCCAATCCTCACTCTTGTGATTTCTCTTGTAAAATGCACTGACTGCTGCCGCCAGGACGCTGGTAAATGGTGATGACACTAATGGGCATTCTTGTCTTGTTCTTGCTGTCTGTGCCTTCCCATTTCATTGGGTGATTTGCCAACATTCCTCACCTGTGCAAGCTTGCCTCTGATCTAAATTAGAAGTCCTAGGACCTCCTGGGGGTCCATTGCCTAATATTCCATACTCCCAATGCAGGGGGCTCAGGTTCAATCTCTGTTCAGGAACTAGATCTTACATGCCACAACTAAAAAATAAATAAAAGAAATCTGAGATTTGAAATAAATAAATAAGGGGTGCCTGGTAGCCATTCCCCCAACCCACACCATGACATGTATCACTATCCAGTAGCTACTAAACCCTGGTATGGACTAGATCTTTTCAACGCTTACTAGTTTTTCTTTCTTTTTTTTAATGTGGACCATTAAAAAAAAAGTCTTTACTGAGTTTATTATAATATGTTTTGGTTTTTTGATGAGAGGCTTTTGTGGGATCTTATTATAGTTCCTTGACCAAGGATCAAATCCACAGGCCCTGCACTGGAAGGTGAAGTCCCAACCCTCATTAGATATTAACCACACTTGACACCTGGGCTGACATCTATGTGCCATCCCACACTTAAACCCAAGCTGTGGCTTCAAAATTGCACTTAAAGGGCCATCTTTATAACCCAGAAGACACACTGAAGTACAGTTTTGATAATGACACAAATACTGGACTTATTAAAAAATACCAATTCTCGATGCTGTTTGGGCAATATGTCCTGTAATAAGCATAATCTACTTCCAGAAGTTAGGGTGGACCTCTATGACTGAAAATACTTAAGACTTAGTTACATGAAACTCATGTCAGATTCTCTCACCAGCACCCACCCTGCTAGCGCCTCAACTCATATCCCATGATGGGTAGGTCCTCTGTCCAATCACAACTCAGGTTCCATCTCCCTCATTCAGCCCATGGGCGATACCTCTTTTTCTGAATTGTTGTCTGAGCCCATCATTTCCCCCTTTGTATTGATAATTAACTCTAAATATAAGTGGTCAACATCCTCCCAACTAATTTGTAAGTCATTCATTTATTCAACAAGTATTTTCAAACATCTGTTTGTTTGAGACCTGTGTGTAGGCTCTCAGATACAGTTATATCAAAGCACCAAGCATTATATTTTCTTGGCAGTTGAATGGAAGTAAAATAGAAAACAACGTGAATTGAGCAAAAATAATTAAATGCGACAGAGGAAAGAGGCGTGATATTCAGAAATTCTAAGACAGATTTTCCCTGGTAATATTTATGTACTTTGTTATCCTGTAGCATCTTTCACATGATAGTATTAATAGCTCTTTATAAATTGATTAATGAGTGAATCAGAGTTTGTATCATCCATAAAGCATGGAAAACCTAATTCTGGTTGATAAATAGAGAAAAAAATTGATGATAGATTTGAAGATAAACACTTTGAGAATTTCTTATATTTGAAAGTTTAGTATATGTGGGTGTGTATTTGCTTTTGTTTTTAGGAATTTACTGAAATATGTCCTGTGATTCTAACTGGAATTATGGGACAGAGATTGGTTTTTTGAAGATAAGCTGATTTTTTTTTTGCCACAACTTTGAAAAATCAGGTTAGAAATCAGATAAGAAATCAGATAAGAAAAGATAAGTCAGATAAATTTCAATAGTCACATGGAGAAAAACATAGAAGTTCTGGCAGAACACTCAGCATTTGAGGAAGCTGTGTATTTTCATGATTACACAAGTCATTTCTGAAATTCTTACAACTAATAGGTCTAAAGTTAGTTATAACAAATGTATTTTGCTCAAGTTACAATAAACTGATAGTGACAGCAGACAGTTCCAACAACTCATTTTCAAGAAGCATTTTTTATCTGACAATAAAAATATACATCTGACCCACTTTAAACAATTTACAAAGAAATTCTCCCTTACCAGAATACTAGGTTTTGCATTTACACAGGATCCCATTTTATGCAGAGTACGAGGAGGAGCGAGTGGAACCAAAATGAAGACTTTAGTGTAAGAATGTTCAAAATGAGTCTGATTGTTGCCATCCATCTCTAATGGGCCATAAGAAACCTGGAGCTTTAGGACATTCAAGAGTTGTTTCATTAAAATAATCTACTAAAATGACCACATGTGTGTTTTTATTCAGAAAATAGGATCTCTTTCCTAGAGTTGAGTATTCCTTCCCATTGTTTATTTTGATGCCTTCTAAGAAGCTGAGAATTGACTCAGAGTGGGTTTCTGAGTCACTCAGTAATGTCCAACTCTTTGCAGCCCCATGGACTAAAGCCTACCAGGCTCCTCTGTCCATGAAATTTCCCAGGTGAGAATACTGGAGTGCGTTGCCATTTCCTACTTTGGGGAATCTTTTCCACCCATGGATTGAGCCCTTGTCTCCTACATTGGCAGGTGGATTATTTACTGCTGAGCCACTGGAAGATTGAGTGTCAGATGAATTTCAAATCTCCTCTGACCCCACAGTCATCTCACAGTCACATTTTTCCCAAGTTCCTGATTAGCACAGTTATGGAGATGGTGAACCACAGAGTCACACAGACTGATTTGTTCTTACTGCAGTGCCTTGGAAAAGGCAATGGCAACTCACTCCAGTACTCTTGCCTGGAAAATCCCATGGATGCAGGGGTCTGTGCCGGGGTCCAGCCACAGTGGATCCAGGGTAATTCGAAGTGAGGACAGAATTGGCATCTAGAAAAAAATTGTTTAATTGAAGATATGAAGAGAGATTAGAAAAAAATAATGTAGTAGGGAAATTAGTGGAGAAAAGATGCCGAATAACTTGGTTTACATGAAGAACTAATAAAACCCTGAGACAAGGGGTTTGCACCACCTACGTAGGCCACTGGTGTCTTCCCAGTCTCCCAAAGGAGCAGAGACACAAAGTGCCTCCCCGTTCAGATCTTAAACGCCCAGGCAAAATTAGTAGGCCTGGCGAGCCTCCGTGTTCCAGATGGGAATTCAGCCAGAAAAGGAGAGCGAGAAAGAATGACACGAGGGAAACCAGTCTTTCCAGGAACTGGTCCATTTCTTTGTTTTCCAGGTCCACTTTTAAACTTTTAGTTGTACATAGAGATAAATGTAAGAAACAGAGTCACGCAGGGTCAGCTGCTCTGACCCTTATCTAAAGACAGTGTTCTTTGCTTACCTTTGTTCTTACAAGCATCTTACATTTGTTTACAATGTCCTCTGGTCTGGAGACTGATTAACATTTTATGGCCCCATCTTTCTTTCTATTGATAAAAGTTAGTGTCACGCGAGTGTATGTTCCTCGATTCTTTGTCTCATCACAACAAAGATTTGGAGCGATGGACATTAAAGCCCCCTCGGCGTGTCACAGCTCTTAGGTCTTGGATAGACCGTGTTATAGCTCTCAGGTCTCGAATGGACCATGTTATAGCTCTTAGACAAACCAATGTTACAGCTCAGTGTTACAGCTCTATCTTATTTAGAAGATAGCAGGAAAATCCATCTTCGAGGCATGAGGGCACGACGATCTAAAGATACAAAAAGAGCACCCCAGCGCAC
>SJYC01097031.1:0-34618 GCA_006408675.1 Madoqua kirkii
GATTGAACCCGGTTCTTCTGCACTGCAGGCAGATCCTTTATCGACTGAGCTATGAGGGAAGCCCTTAGCTCCCTGACCAGGGATCAAACCCATACCCTCTGCATTGGAAGGTGAAGTCTCAGCCACTGGACCCCCAGGGAAGTTCTTGGCATCTCTTTTTGGTGGGCTATTTCTGAGCAGAGGATATCTATCTGTGCGGAGGGCCTTGAATGGCATGCTTGGTGGGTTGACCAGCGGTCTTTGGTGTTTCCTGCCTCCCTCCCTGCTTATCTGCCCCTGAGGCTGGTTGTAGAGCCGCGGCCCTGGGGCTGGGAGTGAGATCAGGGAAGGACCAGGCAGTTTTAGCTGACGTGCTTTTAGCTCAGTGTTCCATGCCCCTGAGGGGCAGGTGGGACAGGGGTCCATCATCACCTGTCACGTCAGTGCTCACAGGACTCCTGCAGTGTGGATTCCTGAATAGAGATATCATGAGGAACTCTTGACTCCACTGGGGAGGAATGAGGATGTTGGAAGTGCCATCTGGCAGGCAGAAGCCTCAAGTCACTTGGAGATCTGTCCTCACAGAGTAATGAGCAGTGGTTAATGGCTCAGCGGAAACTCTACAGGGGAAAGTACTAACATCTCTGAGGACAACCCACGATCCCATGAGAGGGAATAAAACGTGGCAGGGAGGAACCTGGACTCTAATAAAAGTTCTTCTTTTCCGCTTTCTGTGGACGGTACTTGAAAGCCTTTCAGTGGAACTTGAAAGCTTGGAGGGAAGGTGCAGGCCCTTTGGGTGTTGCTGTGCTGTCCTGAGCTAGAAGCTGTATTTCAACCAGGAAACCATAAGTAATTCTAAAATGGTTTTTTACATTATCTTATCCTGATAGCAGTTAATGTTGCAGCAATCAGTGTGTATCCATTGCTGTGCAGGGTGCTTGGATTGCACTAATCCTAGCAACAGCCCTGGAGATGGGTGCACCAGGGGATCTGCTTCCCCAGTAGCAGGTTAGTAAGAGGGGAACCTGGGATGAGAACTGGGTGTGTCTGATGACACCCAGTGCCCAGGCTTTTTGTTTCTGCACTTTATTACTTAAGCATTTGGCTTTATGATATGAGAATGTGTCAATAAAAAGAAGTACCTTGAATTGATTGAGGAGAGGTAATGGGAGCCAGCAGGGTCCTGAACACAGTGAGGGACGCGCATGTGTTGGCTACGTTTCCTTAGCACAAAGATACAGATAGTTTTTATCCAAAAGATGCAATGGCCTTTAGGCATATTATGCTTAGGATCTGAGGTTTTTAAATATTCTCAGTTCTCATAGAAAGGAAAACCTGTTACTTGGTGAGAGGCAGTAGGATGTCCAGGCCCTGTTGGATTCTGAAGAATCTTTAGAACATAGCATCATATGCTCTTGGGCATCCCTGGCGGCTCAGTGGTAAAGAATCCACCTGCAGTGCAGGAGACCTGGGTTCTGTCCCTGGGTTGGGAAGATCCTCCTGAGAAGGGCATGGCAGCCCACCCCAGTATTCTTGCCTGGAAAATCCCAGGGACAGAGGAGCCTGGCGGCTGCAGTCCATGGGGTCGCAAAGCGTCGGACATGACTAAGCGACTGAACACGTGCACACGCATCATACCCTCAAACCCTACGCTTGGGAAAGGACCTGATTCAGATTCCATTCTACTGTCTAGTCACTGTAGTATCTCTTTTGGAGATTTTAAATTCTAGGTTGTGTTTCCAGTTGTAAGCTGAATCTCTGTTAAGGACCCAGTCATCCTTGAGCAAGGAAGGGAGGTTTCTTTCCCTTGAGTCAAGGGCTTCTGTCTGAAGTAGGAAGAATATGCTAACGTGGAGATGAAGACAATACAAACACACATCTCTTGGAACATAATGCTATTACTTTGGGTGTTGCTGGTACATCTGAATGTGTTAGAATAAGAAGGAATTTGCACAGGTGGACTCAGGTCATGGGGCTGTACCATAAAGAAGGCTGAGGGCTGAAGAATTGATGCTTTCAAACACCATACTATTTACATAAAATATGTGGTTCACGTTGAAATTTTGTGAGAGAGAAAGTTGCATGGAGGGTGTATTTCTTTTTCTTTACTTTTAGTAAGAAATGAGGAAGTTGTTTGGGGAAATTAGGGCTTGCTGAATGCTGAGTCTGCCCGTGGTGTATTTTTGTAGTAAATACATAGGCTTGATATGGGCAGGTTTTGTCTTTGTGTTAGAAACAGTACGATTTAATAATTTTATCCAAAAGATGCAATGGCCTTTAGGCATATTATGCTTAGGATCTGAGGTTTTTAAATATTCTCAGTTCTCATAGAAAGGAAAACCTGTTACTTGGTGAGAGGCAGTAGGATGTCCAGGCCCTGTTGGATTCTGAAGAATCTTTAGAACATAGCATCATATGCTCTTGGGCATCCCTGGCGGCTCAGTGGTAAAGAATCCACCTGCAGTGCAGGAGACCTGGGTTCTGTCCCTGGGTTGGGAAGATCCTCCTGAGAAGGGATGGCAGCCCACTCCAGTATTCTTGCCTGGAAAATCCCAGGGACAGAGGAGCCTGGCGGCTGCAGTCCATGGGGTCGCAAAGCGTCGGACATGACTAAGCGACTGAACACGTGCACACGCATCATACCCTCAAACCCTACGCTTGGGAAAGGACCTGATTCAGATTCCATTCTACTGTCTAGTCACTGTAGTATCTCTTTTGGAGATTTTAAATTCTAGGTTGTGTTTCCAGTTGTAAGCTGAATCTCTGTTAAGGACCCAGTCATCCTTGAGCAAGGAAGGGAGGTTTCTTTCCCTTGAGTCAAGGGCTTCTGTCTGAAGTAGGAAGAATATGCTAACGTGGAGATGAAGACAATACAAACACACATCTCTTGGAACATAATGCTATTACTTTGGGTGTTGCTGGTACATCTGAATGTGTTAGAATAAGAAGGAATTTGCACAGGTGGACTCAGGTCATGGGGCTGTACCATAAAGAAGGCTGAGGGCTGAAGAATTGATGCTTTCAAACACCATACTATTTACATAAAATATGTGGTTCACGTTGAAATTTTGTGAGAGAGAAAGTTGCATGGAGGGTGTATTTCTTTTTCTTTACTTTTAGTAAGAAATGAGGAAGTTGTTTGGGGAAATTAGGGCTTGCTGAATGCTGAGTCTGCCCGTGGTGTATTTTTGTAGTAAATACATAGGCTTGATATGGGCAGGTTTTGTCTTTGTGTTAGAAACAGTACGATTTAATAGAGTGTTTGGACTTGAACTTTGAAACTTGAGTGGTGGAATGACTTCTGTGTTCAGTCACTTTGTTGAGTGCTCTCTACAAATATTCCACTGAACTGTCCCTACAGTCGTGGTAGTGTTAGTCATTCAGTCATGTCTGACTCTTTGTGACCCCATGGACTGCAGCCCTCTGTCCATGGAATTCTCTAGGCAAGAATACTGGAGTGGGTGGCCATTCCCTTCTCTAGGGTATCTTCCCCACCCAGGGATCAAACCCAGGTCTCCTGCATTGCAGGCAGACTCTTTACTGTCTGAGACACCAGGTCATCACTGTACGGAGAAGGAGACTATAGTTCCAAGAGGTGAGGTCACTCAGACCAGTAGCAAAACCAGTAATGAGCAGTCCTGGACGTCTGTGAATTAATTTCCGTGGTTATTGCTGATTTATGGAGATTCTTTTAAAGTTTTCTTTTTAATTAGAGAAAAAGAGATCCTCACCTTCTTACCAGATAGCATAAACAGCCTGGGTTATTTTTTGAAAGAATGGCAAGCATGTTGGAGACATAGTGACTGGGTTTGTCTTAGTCATCATTAGAACGCAGTGCTGGGGTCTTTTTAAAAGGCTTTACCTCCCAGAGAAATATTTGAATAAAAGTGATTTTATTCTCTCAATGATCTACCTTAATTTAAAATTGTTCAGTCTTTTTCAAGTTCCATGCTTGAGGCTGATACTTACTTAATTACATAATAAGTATAGACTTTAATGTGCTACTTTAATGTCAGTTGACTAAGAAAAGACTCTTAAAATACTTTCTGATTCATAAATTTGTATAGGGAAAGGACAGTGATCCCATCCTGCTTGCTGCTGCTGGCTTGTTAAACAGTTCTTATTTAGAGTAGTTATGGAGAGAGAATCAGAAGATAAGAGGGTAAAATACATGATGACCTGAAAAACAGTAGGGCATTTCGCTGAAAGGATGTTATAGGCAGGTGAGCCCGGGCACCTGTTTCTCTCAAAGTGTGAGCTCTTGCTTACACTTAGTGGAGCCCAGAGAAGAGATGGGATTGCTCATCTTTTCCTGGCCTGGAAATTAATCTTAGGGTATGACAGACTATGTGCCTTAGTAGGACTTGCCTTGGGAAGAAGGTAACAGTTTCAGGATGAGGTTAGCACGATTTGCCTTTCAGAGTTTCAAGAAGTCTCATATAGACTTATTTCGTTGGAGCATAGCTTCATTTCAAAACAGGAATTATTAGAGTGCTGTTATTTAGAATAGTACAAGATAACAGATAATAGTACAAGATAATAAACTTTTTCCCTTAGACACGAGAGCTTTAGAAAGTGCTCAGAGAACAGACTTAAAAACTTGAAGATAAAATCCAATGAAGAAAATGATAAAAGTTAAGAAATGAGTAGGATGGAACCCCAAAGGACAATAGACAAATTACAAATCAATTACTCTTAATAGTTAAACTGCCAGTGATATTTATTAAACACAGATGCTAAGGTGCTTTCCCATGCTATCCTCATAGCCGCCTGTGCTGTAATACTGTATCTCAGCTTTAGTGTTGAAGAAAACAGATTCAGAGACCTAGGTGCTTTTCCCAGGTTTATACAACTGGTCCCCAGCAGGCTCAGAATTTGAAACCCAGTCTGTTCAGCACCAAAGCCCCATGCAGCCAGCTGCTAAACTCAGCTCCCCCCTACCTTCACAACATGCGGATTTTCCATGGGAAACAGGCAGTGTCCTATCCATTTTATTTCAGGCTTGTTTTCCTTCATGGATAATTGTTGTGTGTGCAAGTAATATAAATTAATCTTAGTTTGAAAGCTGAATTGGGAAGCTAAAGTTCTTTAATTCTAATCCTTGGGTTAGTTTGTTAATTTATCCCGACTTGGCAGCTGA
Organism: Madoqua kirkii; assembly: GCA_006408675.1. Lineage (NCBI taxonomy): Eukaryota > Metazoa > Chordata > Mammalia > Artiodactyla > Bovidae > Madoqua > Madoqua kirkii. The sequence continues at coordinate 5,123 of SJYC01097031.1, forward strand.
GCAGTGGAGCCAGTGGGATAAATCCTCACTTCTTCCTTCATCTCCCCGCCGCCGTATTCGCCATCACCTTGCTTCATTAGTCTCCTCTTAGGTCGTTTGAGGCGTGGACACCTGAAAGGCACTTGAGACTGCTCCTGGCGCGGTCAGCTCTCAGTGGGTGGTGGGGATGCCTCGCTGTCCTTACGCTCCTCCCGACCCCTCCAGCCTGCTGTTGCTCTGTAGCTCCAGCTTCCTTAGATCGCCGCACCCATCGTCTTCCTTGCTGCCCTTGCTTTGAAGATCTCCACAGAATCTCCACCTTTTTCCTTTTCTGCTTTTCCACCTATGTGGTTTTCACCCTGAAGGGTAATGGAAGAAAGATGAGTGATCGTCTATGCAGGTGGGAAGGGAGCTCGGCACCCTTTCTTACCACACACAGCCCCTGAAGAGCCAAGACTGACAGGTTCCTGGTCTTCTCGTCAGGATGGGCACCGGGTCTCTGACTTGGAGGGTGGACGTCCCTGGGGTCTCAAAGAGTCGGACACGACTGAACGACTAAGCGCAGCACAGCACAGGAAAACATGAAGCCTTTTATAGAGTTTAGTTTTCACGGTTCTGGTTTTAGTAGCAATCAGAATAGACTGAAATTTGGATGCATTTTTGTGGGTAATTGTCTTTCTCAGTTTAAGATTCTGTCATTACACTGACTGCCAGGTACAGTTTTTGATGTTTTTAAAACCTTTAAAACTTCATTTCTGTGTATTTATTAAGGACTGTCTAATCAGATGATATTTTAAACTACAATCCAGATGTCTGAAGTCTTGATGTGAACTATAGAAGTCTATGCCTTTTTTCTCCCTTTTCTTTTTCCTTTTGGCCAAGTGCAAAGCGTGTGGGATCTTAGCTCTCGACTAGGGATTTAACCCATTCCCTTGGCAGGAAAAGCACCGAGTCCTAACCATTGGACCACCAGGGAATTTCTGTAGAAGTCTTTGCATTTCAAGCAATAAAATCATCGTGCTTGATACCAAGAGCCAGTACCCAATTTTGTTTCTATCTTTGAGTCAGCTTTGGAAATTTTCTTTATAAAGCACCAGTAAGTGACTTCGTTATGTTGCAGAGACAGGTGCGGGAGCAGAGCTGGATTTTATAAAAGAGCTGATTAGTTGCCATGTGGTTTGGGTCCTTTCTGTCGTCTGTAAACCAAGTGAGAAAGAAAAGGACCCAGTGCCCTCATCCGTGTCTCGGTTTGTGGCTGGTCTAGTGAATACAGCTGAGCTCCTTTCTTGTTGTCATGAATAAGGCTTTGTAAAAGAACAAATACAGCCCTTCCCAATTTGTATTGTGCTTGTAACTCGCGGAGACCTTATTGTTCCAGGTGAGAGGGCTCATTGGTGGGGAACCCGGTAGGCCCTGTCTTCCAAGGAACAGCAGTTTTATCAGGGAACGTAGATGACCTGCAGGTTGCTAGGAAGACAATAAGAGAGAATCTGGAGCCTCCCCATCCAGGGAGAAGCCCAAGTGGGGACCTTGGGGAGAAGGTCCCTTCACCCCAAGAGGACAGCGGCACAGTAGCGACTGGGAACAGAACAGGGGCCTCTGAGTCTTGTATGAAGATGATGTGGTGGCTGGTTTTTGCCAGTAAAGCAGCTGGTTTTATAAAAGTGTTTTAAAATTCTTCTCTTAGTGAAAGTGAAGTTGCTCAGTCGTGTCCGACTCTTTGCGACCCCATGGACTGTAGCCTATCAGGCTCCTCCGCCCATGGGATCTTCCAGGAAAGAGTGCTGGAGTGGATTGCCATTTCCTTCTTCAGGGGATCTTCCCGACCCAGGAGTCGAACCCCGTTCTCCCGCATTGTAGGCAGACGCTTTACCATCTGAGTCACCAGGGAAGCCCTCTTCTCTTAGAGTCACAGACTAACAGAGCTGGTTTTCAGCCACAGAGCTCAGCTCATGCTCTGAGTGAGGGGTGGCAGGCTTGTCCCACCCTGGGGGCTTTTCTAGGTGTGGATATATTTTCAATTTTCTGAGCCTATTACCAGGAGTCGAACCCCGGTCTCCCGCATTGTAGGCAGACGCTTTACCATCTGAGTCACCAGGGAAGCCTCTTCTCTTAGAGTCACAGACTAACAGAGCTGGTTTTCAGCCACAGAGCTCAGCTCATGCTCTGAGTGAGGGGTGGCAGGCTTGTCCCACCCTGGGGGCTTTTCTAGGTGTGGATATATTTTCAATTTTCTGAGCCTATTTTAGAACTTGAATTTACACCCCCCGAAAGAAATCATATTTCCATACAAGCCTATCAAATTCTACTTTAATTAACTAAAGTCCACAAATTTTCTCCTCCCAGAGTAGCAATAAAACTGGTCAAAACCATTGTTGGGCTCTGAAAATTTACTCAAAGCAAACAGCAGTTTGAGAAGCTTTTATTTAAAAGAAAACTGTTGACCTTTGAGTGAAAACAGTGGGAACGGCAGTCTTCCTGCCTGGGCTCCCCTCCACCCCTCATTCGCTGGCAGAGAGTTCTCCTGGGGCAGGGCCGGCCGCAAAGACCGCAGCTTTGGTTGACTTGCTTCGGGGTGAAGGCAGAAAACCCGGGAAGTGGCTCACAGAGGATGCCTCTAGCTCTCCCCTCCTGAGGATTTGGTCTGACGGTTGGCAGAGAGATTCTTGGCGGCGAGAGAGCCATGGAGAAACTAGGGAAGATGCCGATACAGCCATGGCTGCCTGGAGACTGCCTCCACGTCGGGAGGCCTGGAGGGCCTGAAGGAGAGAGACGGCCAGGGCGGGCTTGAAACCTGCTGGACTGTCGAACGAGCTCTCAGACCCACACCTGGAACCCTCAGCAGAAGCCTTGCTGGTAGCAGATTTTTAAGCACAAGCCCTGACTAGCCATTGACTGACCACTGAGATTACAGACACAGGGGAGACTCCTAGAGTAAGGCTGAAAAATAAAACCGTGAATTTAAACATCGGAGGGAAGACGTCAGCCGCTGTGCACCATGGGTGAGAGAGATGCAACAGAAACAGCGCACTCCAAAATCACCGCAGACAGTGACCGCAGCCTTGAAATTAAAAGACACTTGCTCCTTGGAAGGAAAACTGTGACAGACCTAGTGTGTGCTTAATTGTTCAGTCAGGTCCCATTTTTGGCAATCCCCATGGACTGTAAACTGCCAGGTTCTTCTGTCCATGGGATTCTCTAGGCAAGAATACTGGAGTGGGTGGCTATTCCCTTCTCCAGGGGATTTTCCCGACTCAGGAGCTGAAGCTGGGTTTCCTCATTGCAGGCAGATTCTTTGCCATCTGAGCCACCAGGGAAGCCTATGACAAACCTAGACAGTGTATTAAAAAGCAAAGACGTTACTTTGCCAACAAAGGTCCTTCTAGTCAAAGCTGTGGTTTTTCCAGTAGTCATGGACAGATGTGAGAGTTGGACCATGAAGAAAGCTGAGCACTGAAGAATTGATGCTTTCAAATTGTGGTGCTGGAGAACAGTCTTCAGAGTCCCTTGGACTGCAAGGAAATCAAACCAGTCAATCCTAAAGGAAATCAACCCTGAATATTCACTGGACGGACTGATGCTGAAGCTGAAACTCCAATACTTTGGCCACCTGATGCAAAGAGCTGACTCACTGGAAAAAACGCTGATGCTGGGAAAGATTGAAGGCAAAAGGAGAAGGGGAAAACAGAGGATGAGATGGTTGGTTGGCATCACTGACTCAATGAACATGAATTTGAGCAAACTTTTACATATGGTGATAGTAGCACAAAGGACACAGAAGAAAATGGAGCTGTATTGGAGCAAGCTTGCTGTTTTATTAGAATTAAGTCAGCGTTGATCTGTACTAGATTTCTGGCCTGAGCTGCCAGGTGGACTATGTTATGTAGGAAATGGGGTCGCTGGGGAGAGGCAGCTTACTGGGTAGGGGGACTTTCTTTGCATGTTACATTTGAGAGGCTTCATTAAATATTCATGTGGGAACAGCAGTCAGACAAGTGTGGTGTTCAGGGTAGAGGGTTTCAAGCCTTCAACGCAATGAAATTAAGAAAGAAATGTGCCTGGAAAAGAGAAGAGGACTGAGGCTTCATTTACCAACTAGTCTGTAGTCACCAGCTAGAAAGAGACCAAGGCAACTTTCTAGCCCAAGCCAGTTTGGACTCCAGAGTTGACTTCTGTGTTTTCTTGATATGCTCCAATTTATAAACTTGACTTTTTCTCCTTAGTCTCAGCAGCCGATATAGTATGTTTTTTAGTTTCTCCTTGGAAACTCAGCACTTGCTGTCACATTCTCATCTTAACTCAGAACTTGTTTCTTCCTGCTATATAACTGCTCCTCTGACTCCCAGCTTTATCTCTTACCATCCATCCTGTGTATGGGTTAGTCTCTGTTACTTGCCTAAGAACTATTTCACTAGATCACCCTTTCCTCAAAAATCTTTGAACGCCTGCGGGAGAATAGCCAGAAATACTCCAGACACTCATGGCCCTTCCGAATACCCTGAACCCTGCTTTACTCACTAACTTATTTCCTGTAGTTTCTCCCAGTTTTCACTGGTACGTATCAGGCTGGCCACTCCTGGCTCTGGGCATTTAGCCTCACAGGGACCATCATCTCCTCTGTGTCACTCCTGTTCTGTATTTGTGGCTACATCCACATCATCGTCGTCCCAGGAGGAGCCCTCAGTTACTTCCCTGGCCTGCAATGAACATCTTTTCAAACTGCTTCCGTTCTGCTCTGCCACTTTACAGAATGCATTCTCTTTGTCAAGCTCAGTGCCAGGCTCTCTTAGACTCAGACATCTGAAATCTTCAAGGAGTGCCATCTAGGGAAGGATACAACATCTAAGAGAACAGTTTTCACAAGATGCGATAAAGATGCTCTAAATAGACATGGTGAGACAGGGGTGACTGGCATCTCAATAGCTAATCCTGGAAAAACCCAGCAGTGTCACTCACTATGGGCTGTCAGATGCTATGGCTGTGCTCCCTGGCTTGATGTCAGCTTCCTGCAACGGAGAAGTCGTATCTCACTGTTCTTTCTGTTCCTTCTATAAAAGGCAAGTGTGTTGAGTTAAAGTGACATCTTTAACAGACAAAACTCTCGAAAGAGATAAGGCATGTGATTTCAAAATGTAAAGAGTGGCTACTGTATATCTTTATGAGAAGGTGTTTATAAATGGGATAATAATGGAAGAGGGCTTCTCTAGTGGCTCAGTGGTAAAGAATCCACCTGCCAATGCAGGAGACACAAGTTTGATCCCCTGGAGGGGGAAATGACAACCTACACTAGTATTCTTGCTGGGAAAATCCCATGGACAGAGGAGCCTGGTGGGCTGTAGTCCAGGTGAAAGTGAAGTCACTCAGTTGTGTGTGACTCTTTGTGACCCCATGGGCTGCGGCCTGCCAGGCTTCTCTGTCCATGGGATTTTCCAGGCAAGTATACTGGCATGGGTTGCCAATTCCTTCTCCAGAGGATCATTTCGACGCAAGGGTCGAACCTGGGTGTCCCACATTTTAAGCAGACTCTTTACTGTCTGAACCACCAGGGAATCCCAGGCTGTAGTCCAAGGGGTCCCAAAATGTCAGACATGACTTGGCACCTAAAAAAACACAATAGTGGGAGGAGCCTTTCAACTTGGCTTAAGACGTCACCTAATTAGATAGTTGATACTCACCTATTGGTTACCTGAGGGTAAGCTTAACCTTTGGTCCTAATACCTTAGCAGAAACAAAGTATCTTATAATGTGTTATGGTATACAAAGTAAAAAGAGCAAGAAATGTTAAGGATTGCATTTACTAAAGTTCCATTAAATTGATAACTGGACTTTTAGAATAAGATGCAAATACTGTCAAAAAGATTTTAGAAAACTGATGTTTTAATGATGGTTATAAGACTAAATTTTGAGGCTTCCAGTAATTGTAGTAGATTCAACACACGTTTATCTGAAACTCAAAGAGGCAGAAGCTGGAACCTAAGTGCTGGCAAGGATGGTGCTGTTGAGGATGGGCCCGTCTTTCCTGACAGGTCCAGGGTGGGTCGGAAAGTGGCATCTGGGGAGCAGAGCCTGTGTGTAGCTGTAGTTGGCTTGGTTCTGGTGACCCATGCTGGACCCTTTGAAACTGGGTCTGTGTTACTTTCGTGAAAGTAGAATGAGATGAAAGAAGAGCCAAACTCACTCTGGGTTGCTGGTTTTTAGAATAATAGCCTCATTCACAGGTATGCCACCCCATAGAAAATGAATTCTTCAGGTTGCCTCACGCATTATAGCCACTAACTATAAACGAACAGACTTGATTAATCATAAATTTTTAAATAGGAAACTTAAACAGTTTATAAGCAATCAATCTTTCTGGGTCCCTGCTGACTTTATCAGACTTAAGGTCCTATTTTGAAATATACCCAGAAATAGAACAGTCATCTTTTGTTTTACTTCATTCACCTGTAGGTCCCACTGTCATTATGCCTAATAGTTGTGTTCATATTCACATGACTGTTGTGTTTGTATTTAAAGGCATGGGACTGGATAAAAACCTTTCGGAAATGGGTATAAACGGAGAAGAGGACTGAACCCTGGAGTCCCAGTTGAGAAGGAATCTGCAAGGAGATTATAAAATTTGTTCCCAAATAATTTTAAAATCAACTTTCTTTAGGTAAAAATTACCTTAAACAAAGTAGAGCCACCAGTTCAGTGAGTTTTGGCAAATGTCCAGACCTGTGTAACTACCCCCCAGATCCCCAGACACAAGACACTTCATTCATTTCCCCCAAGGTTCCCACATTCCCTTTGTAATCTTTACAGCCCAGCCTTCTGCAACCCTCTCGCTCTCTGCTTTCTACCACCTTTGATCAGTTTGTTTTAGAATTTCATGTAAATTGAACTGTATAGTAAGTAGGGCTTCCCAGGTGGAAATCCCATGGACAGAGGAGCCTGGTGGGCTACGACTGTGGGGTCCCAAGAGTTGGACACGACCAAGAAACTAAGCACACACCACAGTCAGCCCTCAGATGTGTTGGCCTTTCCTGAATTGGGGCCGCACCCAAAGCCCCTTGAACTTGAGCACCCTGAAAGTAATGAGTTTTGTTTGACTTCACATTAAAACGACAGCTCACTTATTGGTTTTTGTCTTTCTCTCCATCACGATTTTGAACCTTTTGGTGATGTTGCCTGTTTTCCAGAATTCTTTTTCAGTTCTCGACATTTCAAGCTCATTAATTCCCATAGTCTCTGAGCTCTTTGTTTTTCCCTGAACAGTTTCCACTTCATATCTAATATCTAGAGAATGGGTATTTTAGATGTGGTTTCTCTTTTTAAAATGGGGCCATAATTCAACACTTATATTTGAATGAATAATAAAATGTTCTCTCTGGAACTCTTCACATCTTGTTGATTTCATTTTGTCATAAAGGGTGATAGTATCACGGTAGTTTTAAAACTGCACAGAGTAGAAATCCCAGCTCACAGTGGTGTAATGGTATAACTCACAGTGGTATAATGGTAACCAGTGCGGAGAGATTCACCTTTCCAGGGAGAAGTCATGAGGCGAGGCAGTTCTTGTTCATTAACTCAGCAACTCTGTTTTTATGAGGGCATCAGAAAGTTCTGGTTTTGTTTTATTTAGCTTTTCTGCTTCACCATCTCACCACAGTGTCTGTAGGCTAGCTGGGCTTGATCGACATAGCAGTAGCAAGGGTCCTGTGTTGTGCTGTGCTTAGTTGCTTAGCTGTGTCTGACTCTTTGCAACCCCAGGGACTGTAGCCCACCAGGCTCCTCTGTCCAAGGGGATTCTCCAGACAAGAATACTGGAGTGGGTTGACATGCCCTCCTCAGCAAGTATCCTACTTGCTGTAAAAGGAGAAAGCCTCTTCAAAAGCTCTGTGTCATGTTTCACTGACTGCACTTAAGTTTCACGCCCACCTGTAAACTGCCAGTTGCAGGGGGTACGAGACCACAGTGACTGAGTTAGATAGGCGGCCTCCCTCCCTGTGTATCTGCCTTTTCTAAGGGAGAGAATGAGGGTTCAGAAGTAACATCACTTTCTCAAGATCACACAGATGGGAAGAGTAAAAAGTTGATGGGGCCATTATTTAAATCTCAGTCAGGTCTGCTGGATTTTATGTGCATGCATGTTTTTCTGTTTGAAGACATTCAGTGAAACATATGCCCTGACCACAGCACTGATAAGAATACCGTGCATGTACATATTGGCCTATATTGTCTGTTTTCTTCTGCTGATGCTCAACTTGGCGAATCAGAGGCTTTCCCTGTCACCTTTCCCTGCAGCCTAACTCAAAAGATGACAGTGAAAATGTGGTGCGCTTTGGTATCGCTTCGGAATGCATTTCAGTTCTGGAAAATAGGAAAAAACCCAGCACCTCAGATTTTTTCTGGACTTAGGTTATTCAGAGCCAGTGTCGCTGCTTAACAGTGTTTATTAAAGAGGCAGGTGTCTTGTTTCGCGGTCCTGTCCTTTGCCTGTCAGCTCTCCACTTCAGGGAAGCAAGGTGATTGCTGCTACAGCCATCAGATCCTTTTTCTTGGCAGAAGAAATTCACACCACGCCAGCTACATGTATCCCCTCTTTTTTCTCTGATTCTACAGAATGCTTTCATTGATTTTTGGCAAACCATAACTAATCCATGATCGCAATTCAATCATGTGTTGGCAGAATTAGACCACAGATTTTTCTGGTTCAGTGAAGAAGTTGCTCACATCATGGGCAAACAAATGTGGTTCAGTTAATGAATGTTGATTGATATTTTTGTTTATGTTAATGAGTAAGTTAAAAGTAAAACACTAAAGATACAGGTTGACTTTTTTTGTCCATAATGTGAGTAAGAGCAACTTCTTTGCTGAATTGAATAATAGTTTTTGAATGCTAGAAGAATAAGATTTTCTGGGTTTTTTTGGAGGGGAGGGTGCTAGTCACAATGTCATAGCTGCAGGTCATGACATACTTTTAAAAGTTTAGCGTGTATTATTAGCATTCTCTTCTTTGCTTCTGATTCGGGTCAGCACTCTTCTTTCATAAAGAGCCAGATAGTAAATATTTTTGGCTTTGAGGGCCTTGTAGATGCTGGTGCAGTTGTTCAGCTCAGGTGTTCTGAGGCAAAGGCAGCCATAAACAGTATACCTGTAAATGGCCAAGAGTGTGGTCAAACAAGATTTGATTGACAGAAGCAAAGCAGGGAGCGAGATTTATCCTACAGGCTTTGGTTTGATTATCTCTGGTTTGAATAATCTGTTTGTTCAATCGGTAAGTCGTATCTGACTCTTTTCTGACCCCATGAACTGCAGCACTCCAGGCTTCTCTGTCCTTCTGTATCTCCTGGAGTTTGCTCAAGTTCATGTTCATTGAATAATGTATAGTGTTTGCCAATTTTCAAGGTGTAAATACTTTGACACCACTAAATTTGGCTTCCTATATTGAATCATTTTTGCATTTATCCAATAAACCCTGCTTGGTCAAGGTATCTTATTTTAAATTACAATTAGTTATAGTGTGCTAAACTCTCATTAAAGAGTCTTTCAGTTACCTAGTGCAGACTTCTTTGCTCAGGAATAATCCAAGTAGATCAGAATTACCTATTTGTCTGAAGTTTGAATGGACCCTTTCCTAAAACCTTCTGAGTGGCCTATTTGATAAGTTAAGGTTTTAAATTAATCAAATACATTGGTTTTTTTTTTTTTCTATTGATTTCTTCTATATTATGAATGTTTAGAAAGTCCTTCACTGATTTGAGGACATTTGAATATTTATCCACAGCTCATATGTGTTTTAGTTTTACACTGTATATTTAATTATTTTATCCATCTAGGATTGTTTTGATGGAAGGTATAGCTCCATTCACCCACCCAAATTGTTTAACTCATGAGGTGATAATCCATTCACTCCTGCTAATATACATTACAGCCTTCATTTTACACAGTGGTATATATTCTAGAGTCTGTGAATTTCTGTTCTATTGATACGTAAATTAGTTCCCCCAGACGATGTTTTAAATTCTTTTTTTAAAATGATTAACTTATGGCTGTGCTGGGTGTTTGCTGTTGTTATGCGTGGGCTTGCAGCAAGGGTGGGGGGCCTACTCTCTAGTTGTGGTACCGAGCTTCTCATTGTGGTGGCTTCTCTTGTTGCAGAGCCCCGGCTCTGGAGCGTGAGTTCACTAGTTGCAACACGTGGGTTTAGTTGCCCCGCAGGATGTGGTGTCCCTTGCATTGATGGGCGGATTCTTAACCACTGGACCACCAGGGAGATCCTAATGTTTTTAATTATTGTAGCTCTCTCCCGTACATCTTAAGACTGAAAATTATTAAACATTTATGTTTATAAAATGTGAGTAAATACCACCTGATACACACTGTTTATGATTTTAGATGACTGAGGACAAGTTTTAAAAATACTCTTAAGAACTTGTTTGATGTGTGTTTCAGCCAAATATTTTCATACTAGATTTTGTTTTCTAAAAAGAAGGAAAAATAAATAGATACCAGTACTTAACCATATTTAGTTTTACGTTGTGAGCATGACTTTCAGATACATAATCTGTTATATGGAGGTTTTTCAGAAGGAAAAAATGAATAAAGGTAGGAACTAAATGTGTTTGCCACTGCAAATGGTACAAAATTCAAGGAAACTAAAGTAGAGACTAGTAAAGAGTTTTTACAATTTATCAAAGAAAGCCATTTGTGGAGTAGATCTTCTGATGTTTATAATTTTTGAACCATATCGTATAGTTAATATGTTAGTTTAAAATGTATTCTTTAACAAAATGAATCTTTTTATTTCACTAATCTAGCTTGTTTTTGTTTTCCAGATATTGTTTCGTGTTTGCTTTGGGATACCTCACAGTATGCCAAATCACTAGAGTCTATATCTTTGATTATGGACAATATTCTGCTGATTTTTCAGGGTAAGATGAAAACTTTGATTCAGAAGTCTGTTTATCTATCCTAACATGTTGGTTGAAAGACAAAATATAGTTCCATTTAGTAGTTCAAATGAAAAACTCTTTTCATTTAAAATTCTTTTTGTAAATTTTTCTTCTTGGAAAGTGGTCTTTTATAGTGATGTGTAAGTCACAAAAATAACCTTTTTAAAAATTTTGTAATGTTTCTAAATATATGGGAATAAAATTTGTATGATATGCTGATATTGAAAGCATTTTCTAATTCTGGTCTTTCCTGGTGGATCAGATGGCACGATGTCTGCCTGTAATGCAGAAAACCTGGGTTCCATCTCTGGGTTGGGAAAATCCCCTGGATAAGGAAATGGCAACCCATTCCAGTATTCTTGCCTAGCAAATCCCGTGGATGGAGGAGCCTGGCAGGCTACAGTCCATGGGGTCTCAAAGAATCGGACACAACTGAGCAACCTCACTGGGTCTAATTCTGTTAGAAAATTTTGTGGTCACTTAATAACTATAGAAAATCAGCCCCTTTGAGCCTGCTTCCTTGCTACCCTTCTCCCTCTCTTCCTCCTTCCCTTCCTTCCTCCCTCCCTTCTTGGAATCCCTCTTGTACAGTGTTTCACCAGCTGCTGTGTAATGTCTGATTGCTTGTTCTTGCTTCTTAACACACTGTGGGACTGTCTTTGGGCGCAAGTCCTTGGACTAGCTTTGTCAGTCTGAATTTCCATGAGAATGCACTTGAACATGTATTTTTCTTTTATGCATTTCACATCTATGAAATGTTTTACATTCTAATATTCAGTATTCTAGTGAGTGGTAAAAATAACTTCAGGCTTTCTTTTCTTCCGAGGAAATTTAGTCCTTCCTTGGTTCTGGAAGGGTCTTTTGCCTATAACAGAACCGATTGAATGTCTCGTATGAGTGAATGCAATCCAAGTCCTTAAAAATGAACTTGTTCACCGTCTTTATAAAGGGACACCTGCTAACATCTGCATACTGGGTGGGGAAGTTGAAGATAAAACTCTACGGTGTACATGTCAAGCCTGACAATTTTCTCTGTTGAAAAAGACACAGAGGACCTGCTTTTAAGTAGGCCTTGAGTTATCTGTGCAGGATAAATAATGACCAGTAAATTCAATGGAAGGATAAGTAAGTGGAAAAAATAAAATGAAACAAATCATGGCATCTATGAATAAATTGTTGAACACTAGAAAAGAGCCAATGTTAATGTGAGCTTAAGGAAAACAGGAGAATTTCAGAAGATGAATTATCTTTTTCTCCTTAATGATATCAAAGTAGATTTTACTTTTGTTAAACAGATTTTAAAACCAGACTTGGATAAAAGACTATATCTAAAGGAACAAATAAAACCAAGACAAAACAAAATTTATTAAATACACTAAAAAACTAGATAATAAAATTAGCAATATATTGAATAGATTTGAGAAATAACCTGACATACAGAAGAAGATAATAGATGTTGGCTAGCAACTTATAAAGGACTTTCCTGGTAGATCAGATGGTAAAGCATCTGCCTGCAATGCGGGGGACCCAGGTTCAATCCCTGGGTTAGGAAGATCTCCTGGAGAAGGAAATGGCAACGCATTCCAGTATTCTTGCCTGGATAATCCCATGGACAGAGGAACTTGGTAGGCTAAAGTTCATGGGGTTGTAGAGTTGGACATGACTGAGTGATTTCACTTTCACTATAACTTATAAACAGCAGGAATTCTTAAAGCAAAAAGCTTTTAAGCAGAATCAGTAGGTGTATTGGACCACCTTGAATCGTGATGAACTTGGACAAGTAGCCTAGGTTGGATATTGTCATCTTAGTGTAATGAAAATAGGAACTAGCTACATATATTTTTAAACTGCCACATTTACTAAGTAGTTTAACATAGCAGATTTCAATTTATTAAAAGATTTGTTAGAAGTACAGATTCGGTGATCCAGTGTTCACTGGAGCCTCAAAACCCCGTCTTCATATTTATCTTAGTCATTACCTTTTTTATTTCCTTTATCTGCTATTCTAAACTCTCGTCACTCTCTAGCTCTAGGGGTGGGCTAGCCACTATCGAAGCACATTACTCCAATGACGTTACATAAAGCAAGTTTATTTTTCATTCACACCCAGCCCCCTGAGGAGGGGCCCTCTGCTTCCCATGATCATTTAGGAAACCAGGCTTCTTTCTTGTGGCCTCACCTCCTTCAGGGTCTCTAGAATCCTCTTGATTAAACTGAGGAAATGGCATGTCCCGTAGTGAGCTGAGCCCAGAGAGAACATGCCTGCCCTCCACTTTTTCTCCCATTCTGTTGAAAAAAACTAGTTACGTGACCCCACAATTTAGAGGATAGTGTACCTTAAGAGCAATATGCATGTGATAGGATCTTAAGTATTTCACCAAAATAAAAATTTTTCACTTGAATATAATTTAAAATATTTAAGTGTGTCGAAGAAATACAACATAGCATTTTACAGATGGACAACCTGATGTAAAACTCCCAGTTTAATATGTAATTTTTATCCACTAGAAGAAAACATCTGAGCATCATCAGTGAACTGGTACAAAGACAGAGATAAATCAGCATAAGGAGACCTTTGTGGCTGAACTAAGTTAGAATGCTCCCTTTTGTTTTAATGTGCGCAGAAGACAAGAGAAGCATTTAGTAAGCCTTGAGTGTTACAACACATGAGCACACAGATCCTGACTTGCTCCTAATTAGGGTAGATACGGGAGCCATCCAAAGTGGTGTTGGCAGTCTGAGGAAGGGAGAGCTGAATCTGGTGACCCGTTCTTTGTGCTAAGCTCTCCAGTGCCCTGAAGTTAGACACACAGGGAATGAAGCCAGGCTCTTGCTGAGGAATCACAGGGGAGCTCTTCTGTACCAGCCAGTGTTACTTGCAAAGGTGTGGAACACTGGTATTGTGTGTGTGTGCATGAAATATGGTGTATGTGTGTGTGTGTGCATGAAATATGGTGTATGTGTGTGTGTGTTTAGATAGAGAGATAGGCTCAAGATACATTTAAAATGCTGAATAGATAAAAGGGACTCGCCTCGTAATAGAAGCTTGTTTTTGCAGAAAGGTTGGAAGGCTAGATTGTCAGCTGACATGTTGGCCTCAGAAAATAGGTACAAAAGAAGTATAAAACAGTTAGATCGCCTTCCCTTATATCAGCAATAACTGGTTAGAAAATGTTATAGATAAAGGATCAGAGCTTCAGAAGCAATAAAAACTATGAAATGTTTAAGGAAACGTGTAAAAAGAAATGTAGGGACCTTTGTGTAGACCTTTTTGTAGTAAACTCTGAAGCTTTACTGTGGGACATAAAAATGACTGACTGACGAAGCATCTTGTTTATTCAGAGAGTAACATTCAATGTTGTAGAAACAGTCCTTTTTTCCTAGTTAACCTGTAATGGGTTGAGGTTTTGAGGGAAGTTAGGCAAATTGAGAAGTTTACCTAGAAGTGTCTGAGAGAAGCAGATTCAGTATAAAAACATATACTGCTTGTCAAGCAGACATCATTTGAATATTGTAGGACTGACATAGGAATAGCCAAATCCAAGAAGCCCGCGTAGACAAACAGATCTCTGGATCTGGGATATAAATGTACAGAATGACAATGCTGGGACTGTGGGTCAGTGAGGAACACCCCTCTCGGTTATTCAGGAAACGGTATTCAGACAGAAAAAGAAAGGTGAATGCTTGCCTTCTGGTAGATGGAAGCAGGAACAGATTTGGGGGACAGGAAGGAAATGAGTTCTGATTGGAATATGTTGATCTTTGTGGAGCTGAAGCGTTGGTTAATGCATCCACTAAAAAAAGATATATGTGATATCTATCTTAAAAGATATATATTTTCCATTGAAATCAAGAATACATTTTAGAGCTAAGCAGAGAGCATCAGATGCTCAGTCGATATCTTATTACCGGCTGCCTCTGTGTGTTCGTGCAGTTACCAGTTTTTTGGGTCGGCGCGGTACATTTTGCTGGGGGCTCAGTGCTCTGTAGGTGACCGTCCTGTCAGTAGAAGAAGGGAGGGATCGTTCGTTGTAAAAGCTTCATTCTGGCTCTCTGTGCTCACTGAGTTGAGTCCTGGAAGGGCCCTGGTGCTCTCTGCTGTGCCCAGTAACTATGTTGTAAATAGTGTTGGCATAAATTATTCAGCTGATAAACCATCCGTAGTGTTCGGCGTATCCTGTTTCAGCTGGTGGGGGTTGTCTCCTGACACCTTGACCTACATTAGGTTAGGGAGTGCGTTCTGCCCAGCTGCTACTCATGTAGTTCAAGTTCCTGGGAGAAAACAGGCACGGCCTCTTATAAGGTTTGCTCCGTCTGTTCCCCTCCCTACCTGAACCTTTCCCCCTGATTGTTTTTTTCCAATTTATTTATTTTTAATTGAAGGATAATTGCTTTACAGTATTGTGTTGGTTTCTGCCATATATCAACATTTCCCCCTGATTTTATGTTTGTTCACAAAGCAGTGTGGTATAATGATATTTATCAAGAGATCTGCAGTGTTCCCTTTTGACTCTAAAAAGTTGATCAGTTCAGTTGTTCAGTCGTGTCCGACTCTTTACGGTCCCATGGAATGCAGCACGCCATGCCTCCTGTCCATACCAACTCCCGGAGTTTACTCAAACTCATGTCCATTGAGTCGGTGATGCCATCCAACCATCTCATCCTCTGTCGTCCCCCTCTCCTCCTGCCTTCAGTCTTTGCCTCCATCAGGGTCTATTCCAATGAGTCAGCTTTTCACATCAGATGACCAAAGTATTAGAGTTTCAGCTTCAACATCAGTCCTTCCAATGAATATTCAGGACTGATTTCCTTTAGGATGGACTGGTTGGATCTGAAAAAGCTGATCACCGGCCCTCAAAGTCCATACCGAGTGTGCCGAGCCTCACCTCTCTGCCCACCTCGTCTGAAGCTGCCGCCGCATAACTGCTTCCATGTCCTCATGCTTCTTCTACTGCCCATCAGCTTCTCCCTGCAGGGAACACCCTTCCCAACCTGCCCGCATGTCCAACCTCCTGGCTCCTAGAGGCTCAGATGAAGCAGCTCCTGTTCGAGGTGTTTCCCCATAAACTTCCTTAGTTTCTCTGTACGCGTCTTCAAACGTTTGGCCCTTAACACTTTCCCATGTAGCTTCTCGCGTACCTGTTGAGCTCCTACTTCAGAGAGCAGGTTCCTTCAGGGACAGCGCTTAGCAGTTAATTATTGCAGCCATCCAGTACCTTCTGCTGAGCAGCGGTTCCGGTATCTATTAAACGAGGGTTTTATCAAACATCTGCTGTGCCTCGGATACTGTTCATGGCCTTTGTCCTGTTGCTGTCTTATTTAATCCACACAGTGGCTTTATTATCCCCATTTTATAGATAAGAATTTGGAGGTTGGGGAGTTAAACAGCTCCCCCATGTCCACAGTTGATGAGTAGTGGAGTCAGGACGTTTTCTGGCTCACATGTCCAGCTGCCTGTCCACACCTCTCTGCCCGGTTATCCAGTCAGCATCTCCCACTGAACTTGCCTGACCTGGACTTCCCAACGCCCCCTCCCTGTTCCTCCTGCATTTCTTCCCAGCCAGCTCTGTCCTTCTGTTCCTTTCCTCTGGTCAAAACCCTTGGTGGCCTCAGGTCTCAAGCCCTGATTCTGATCCACTGTCGAACGATCGTCAGGTCCCGCTGTCTTTGCCATCAGAAGACGACTGGGGTGCACTACGCGGGGTCTGTGCTGTCATCCTGCTCTGAGATGCCATCCTCGCCTGCCTCTTACCCCCCAGCACCCCGCAGCCCTCTCTACCCAGGGGCGAATATACCCGTTAAAAGCGAGTGAGTGCCCTGCCTGTGGCCCTCCACGGTCCCCAGTCCCTCTTGGGTCTCGGCCCTGTCCTCACAGTCCCTGTAGGAGCCTCCTAACTCTGGCCATCCCGACACTTCTGTCTTCAGCATCTGTCCTGTCTTTACTCGCCGGCTCCAGCTGCGTCCCCGTCCTCACTAGCCTCCCAGCAGAACAGGCCAGTCTTGGTGCCCTCACCGGGCAGGGGTGCTGGCGAGCCCGCCTCTGCGAGGCTTGGTCCCTGACTCAGCTTCTCTGTGAAACGTCACCCTGGGTGAGGCCAGGCCCCACCGGCCTCCTGGCACTCCTCTCCCCTCCCTGTTTTGTTCTTTTACTCAGCACACAGCAGCAGCTGGCACACCGTGTATTTACCTCTAAGTTCAGTTGTTATCCATCCCTCCCCTGTACACAAGTGAGAACCCTGTCTCCTTCACAGCTGTGTCTCCAGCACCTGGTGCCTTGTAGGCGCTCATTAGACACTTGTTTTCCAAATGAGCGAGTGAAGGGGCTGGCTGGATGGCTGCCTGGCTCTCGGAAGCCTTTTCCTCCTCTCTCAAGGTGCATTCATTCCTTTGGCTTTAGGTCCCAGGGGGTTGTTGGTTTCAGTGGGTTTTGCTGTTTGCAGACGAGCCCCTGCGTACTTAGACATGCCTGAAAGCGGACCGGTCAGTTTGCTCTGTTGTCTGGTCTCTGTACCCTGGTGGCATGCTGACCTTGTATCTAGTGTATGTGTGTGTATTAGTTGCTCAGTCATGTCCAACTCTTTGCAACCCCATAGACGGCAGCCCATCAGGCTTCGCCATCCATCGAGTTCTCCAAGCAAGAACACAGGAGTGGGTTGCCATTTCCTTCTCCAAAAGTAACTATAGAAAGAAAGAAAGTGAAGTCTCTCAGTCATATCTGACTCTGCGACCCCATGGACTGCAGCCCACCAGGCTCCTCCATCCATGGAATTTTCCAGGCAAGAGTACTGGAGAGGGTTGCCATTTCCTTCTCCGCTTGTAGGTGCTCGGAGTTGCTTTGTAGCAGTATCCTTAGAATTTAGCAGTCTCCCAGGGACAGGAGAGCCTTTTGGGCTTCCATCTATGGGGTTGCACAGAGTCGGACACAACTGAAGCGACTTAGCAGCAGCAGCAGAGATGACAGAATGATTCAGAAAGAGATTGTTCTTTTTCAGCATTCATTCTCTAGTGATGTTTACCTAGAGTTTGAGTTTGACCACATGGCAGAACTAAATCCTGTAACTCTCACTCATTGTAGAGAAAAAACATGGCATGTAAAGGTTTTAGTTGAATAAGAAACTTAATTTATATCTTATAAAAAAATTATAAGAAGTCTTTAGTTCTTTACATTAGGTGGGTATATATTTTTTTATATTACCTGAAGCTGTTTTATCAGTTGAGTTTTTATTTTGAATAGCTAGATTCCATATCCTTCCTGTTCCAAATAGAGTGCTGGGGGAGAAAGTGTCTGTAACTCCACCTCAATCTAGTGATGTTGCTGTGCAGAAGGTACAAGTGGTTCCACCCAGGCCCCCCTTTGCTGGATGAAGGCACCAAAGCCAATTGCTTGCCCTCTCCCATCTGCCTTGCAGCCTCCACCCCAGGGAAACAAGAGAGTCTGGTTCACATAGGGCTGGCTCAAACTTTTTAGGACCAAGGCGATTAAATACTGCATGCAAAGCAAACAGGTAGTTAAAATGTCAATAAAGGTGTAAGTGAAATCTGTGTGAGTCACTCTGATTGTCCCCATTCAGGTATTTACGAGCACAATGCACTGTTAGGAAAACCGCCCCAGTTGGTCTCTTTGTAAACCGTGGGAATGTTTTCATTTAGAACCGTCTTCTCTGCACAGAAGGTTCCGTGTGATGGGTGAGGCCAGTCCTACCCTTTCAGTCTGCTTTGTGTCCTGGTCTCTCTTGTGCTTGTGCTGGACGCATCTGGCCACCTTCCCCTCTGCTTGACTCTGCTGAGCTCTCATGAGTCTGTTCATCCTATGCCAAACTTTTTTTACTTTCATTTATCAAATACTCCTTCCCAGTCACTGCGCGATAATTTTGTCTTCGATCATTTTATTCTCACATTCACCACTCCCTGACCCTAGCCCATGACAGGTTGGAGCAGAGGCTGTAGAATGACAGCCCCTTTAAAACCAAAGGAAATATTTGGGCTTAATGATTATCTGTTAAGGAAACAGTAGGTGATGTGAGATGCTTTTGCAAACCAGTCAGAACTTTGAGCCCAGTTACTTGGCAGGTAGAGCTTCCCAGGTGGCACGGTGGTAAGAATCTGCCCGCTAGTGCAGGAGACATTGGAGACTTGGGTTTGATCCCTGGGTGGGGAAGATCCCCTGGAGCAGGAAATGGCACCCCACTCTAGTATTCCTGCCTGATCAGAACTTTGAGCCCAGTTACTTGGCAGGTAGAGCTTCCCAGGTGGCACGGTGGTAAAGAATCTGCCCGCTAGTGCAGGAGACATCAGTTTGATCCCTGGGTGGGGAAGATCCCCTGGAGAAGGAAATGGCAACCCACTCCAGTATTCTTGCCTGGAGAATCCCATGGACAGAGGAGTGTGATGGGCTACAGTTCCTGTGGTCCACAAAAGTCAGACATAGCTCAGCGACTAAATGCGTGCATGCATGTGCACACACACATGCACAGTAGGTAGTGAAGGTGCAGAGGTGAAGAGGGCAGGTAGTCCATGAGTTTCGTGGAGACTGAAAAATAAGCCAGTAACTTCAGAACAGTGTGGTGACTGCTTTCAAGCACAGAAGAGAGTGGACATGAGGGAGGGAATCTAATCAACTTACATAAGGAGTGATGGGTCTTGAGTGGGTACCCAGAAGGTTGGGTTTATGTGGTAGTTTAAAAGTATTCACCCAGCACATATCCTGGGCCAGGCACTGTGCTCGGCGCTGAGGGGTCAGTGGTGAAAAAGACCATTCGCTCCCTGTCACATGAACATGCTAGAGTGCAGATAGCTTTTAGAGCCCCTCTGTAACTGGGTAAATGAAGCATCCGTGAGTGTAAGAAATTCTTTGAAGAAAGCGAACAGAAAGCTAAGATGAAGTGAAAGGTGTGTGTCCCATTTGGGCAGAGGTGGCTTCCTGGGGGGTACAGCTGCCCACGGGCCTCTTGTGCAAAGTGACTGTTGAACTGAGACTTGAAGCAGGAGATGGGCCGCCCTTGCAGAGCAGCTCCAGGGAGTGTGGTCTGGGTGGAGGCCGGCATTTGGAGAGAGTGGAGTATTTGTATGTGTTTTTCTTCTTCTTTTTAATATTTATTTGTTTATGTTTGGCCATGGTGGGTCTGCATTGCTTCGCGGGCTCTTCTCTAGTTGTGTCAAGCAGAGCCTACTCTCTAGCTGAAGAGCACGAGCTTCTCATTGCGAGGACTTCTCTAGTTGAAGATCACAGGCTTAGTAGGCGTGGCACACAGCTTCATTGCCCTCTGGCATGTGGGATCTTCCCCGGACCGGGGATCAAACCTGTGTCTCCTGCATAGCAGGCAGATTCTTTCCACTGAGCCAAACTGGGGAAACCCTGCTTCCGCATTCTTCCCACCCCCGTGAGGGAGCATAGTTCCTAGACCCAGCAGTACAGCCTCACATCACCCAGTCCCCCAGCTCAGCTCACTTTCATGAGAGCCTGCACTCTGCACACCTGGGTCTCCCAGGTGACCAGGGCATAGTGAGAGCGTACACGCAAAAAGCACATATAAATATTTGCCTTTGGGGAACATCTGATACACGTGAACTGAGCAGTTTAGTATGTCACTGAGTTGAAGAATAAATTTATTATTTTATTGGTTGTTTTTATGATGGTTTAACGTGATGTGAGAATTAAAATCCAGAGCGAAGGGTATTTTCTTATTCCTTTTTGAGCTAAACTATGAAATGAATTTAGGCAGGTGAGAAAAATGATCCTTTTCCCCTGGAGAAATCAAAGTTTCAAGGAATTTTTTTGTAATCCTCAAAGGCATGTAAACTATCTTCCAAGGTTAAAACAGCAGCTGGCTGTTGAAAGCAGCGTGGGGGAGCGTTTGGCTGAGGGATAATCTCCCGATAGAGAGTGGTGTTCACCTTGGAATGGACTTTGAAGGGAACCGAAGAAGAAATTTCTCCCGCTGGTACTTTGAGTTTAAGAGCAGTCATCATGTGACGGGGTCTCTATGAGATCTTGTCTGTTAGGTGAAGGGGGAGTGACTTGCAAGTTTTTGGAGCCGAGCTCTGTGTATCTCATGCCAGTGGTGGTTCAGTTGCTAAGTCGTGTCTGACTCTTTGTGACCCCATGGACTGCAGCATGCCCCCTGGGCCCTGCTCCTCTGTCTTCCAGTATCTCCTGGAGCTTGCTCAAACTCATGTCCATTGAGTCAGTGAGGCCATCCACCCATCTCATCCTCTGTCGTCCCCTTCCCCTCCTGCCCTCAGTCTTTCCCAGCATCAGGGTCTTTTCCAATGAGTTGGCTCTTGACATCAGGTGGCCAAAGTATTGGAGCTTCAGGTTCAGCATTATAGGTTAGATTATGCCCTCTTAAAAGACGTGTTGAAATCCTATCCTCACGGTCTCCTGTAGAAGACAAACCTCTTCTTAAAGCAAAGCAGAAAGCCCAGATTCCCTGTCTTCCATCCCTTCCCCAGACTCAGCAGCCCTGGAGTTCTGTCTTCAGAATCCCTTGGGGTCTTTTTTTATGTCAGGATTTTGCAGTCATATAAGCAGAATAAACTCTTTCATATATCATAAGTATCATTTTAAATTTCTGCTTTTAAAATACTTTTTTTCCACAGCCCAATGATGATAATTACCCAGAAGATCACTAGTTTGGCTTATGAAATTCATGATGGTAAGAATTTGGAAATTAATCTTTCATCATTGAAAAAGTCATATTCTAACCACCTTTTGTTTGAGAGATTACCATAACTTTCTGCTGTTTGATAGAGGAAGGAAACGGAGGGAGGGAAGATAGGAAAAATACTGACTTCTGCTTTGGCTCCCCTGGTGGTTGAAATGGTAAAGAATCCAACTGTAATGCAGCAGATGTGGGTTCGATCACTGGATTGGGAAGATCCCACAGAGAAGGGAGTGACTACGCACTCAGTATTTTTGCCTAGAGTATCCCATGGACAAAGGAGCCTGGTGGGCTACAGGAGTCGTGGGGACACGACTCTAAGGTTTCTAAAGTGTGCTCACTTTCCTTCACTGTTTATTCTTAATTTTACATTCAGTTCAGTGACAGAGGCTGTGCTGTAATGAGAAAGAAAGGGACCAGTCATACCAAAATTGGGAATATGGCATGAATTTCAAATGAAGAAAGTGATGCACGTGTGAATGGGAAGAAGTATGCTTCTTTCCTTGGGAGAAAGTGTAACTGATAAATTGTCTGTTTTTATTTTTCAGGGATGTTTCGGAAGGATGAAGAGCTGACTCCGTCACAGAGGGGATTAGCGGTCAGGTACGTGCCATAAATCGTCTCCCACCAAAGTTCCTGCTGTCTCTGCCAGGATACCCGTGTACTCAAGGCCAAGGCTGACTTGTCCTCCTCAAGGCTCTTAGTTCATGAAAACCAAACCTTCCTCCCAGTCTGGTTGGGCTAGGCCTGCCTTCATAGGCACCCACTGAATACTATCATCATACCTCATGTGTACCATATCCTGACTCCCAAGAGGCTCTGAGTTCCCCGAAGACAGGAAGACTGCTTGGTCTTCATGTAGTAATTATGAGTAATAATTGCAGCTGCCATTTGTAGATGACCAATGACTTGATAGCAGGTCTTGGGCTGCAATATTAATATAGCACAAAGATGCCATGTTTTGAAATAATGAAGAACCAGCAGGATAGTCACCTTGCTATTTGAGGAATTCCTTCTGCAGTAGGCTGCTGTGTCATTTATTGTGGTCCCCTATGGATTCATCTAAGGACTAGCTTAATTTCTTGGCAGGGCCTGCCTTAATCTAATTAGAGATAAGGTACTCATTTTACTTGAAGAAAAGCATCCCACAAGCACCTTGTTTCCTGTAAATCTGGGACTAGTATATGCATGGCTGTCAAAAGAAGGAGATTGTGTAGTGGGAGGCCTTGCCCAAAGTGCTCACCTTTGACCCCAGGTTATACGTCTTGAGAATCTTCTTATACTTTCCCCATCTTTAAAATTACTATCTCTTGATGTTCACTACAGCCAGTCTTTATAAATCAGTAAATATGCACTTGAATTTATTTGTTTGGTGAGAGGTTAGCTTGATCTGGGCTCTGTGATCCATATGAGTCCTTGTCCATCCCAGGAACTTCTCATTAATAGATACTCCCTCCTAGGTGGCCACCTGGCAAGACCCCAGGGCTGGTTAAATTCAACTCTCTGCTTGTCTGAACAGTGGAAGGAGGCAGAGAGGACTCCTTTCAGATTTACTACCCAAATGTAAAATCACAGAGCTCATTGTTGCCCACAGTTCTCTCACATTTCCACACACAGTTGATATCAAATCAGTGTTTATGGGATGAAGAATGAGTCTACCATTGATACCATAATTAGAGTATTACAGTTATGCTCGGTTCGAATTTCAATTGCATGTATTACAGTTATCAGCTTCTTTCCTAACATGACTTTCGTTTGATATGACAGTTGAGCCAGAAATGACTTCAGCAGGTTTCATAAATCAGAATTATCTCCCGTCCTTCCAAATTGTGATACATTGTTGGATGTTGTAAGATGAGCTGTGGCTTAGATAACCTGGTGTTGTTCTAGTCTTGAAATAAGCAGTGTTGAAGATGAGGCTCTGTTGCTGGAGCATAATGGGCTCTTTGCAGCTTTGTGATGATGGGGCACTTTTGCTGTGTGTGAGGTAGTGGTAAAGTCTCTAACTCAGCCCAACATGGGAAGAACTACGAGGGAAAATCTGCCAGAAACGCCTTGCTCCCATCATTTCTGAGTCCTCAAGAAAAAGTACTTAAGGTTCTAAGTACTTTGAAATGTAGAAAGGTGGCTCAGTGGTAAAGAATCTGCCTGCCAAGCAGGAGATGTGGATTCGACCTGTATGCTAGACAGCAAAAGAGACACAGATGTATAGAACAGTCTTTTGGACTCTGTGGGAGAGGGAGAGGGTGGGATGATTTGGGAGAATGGCATTGAAACATGTATAATATCAATATCATATATGAAACTAATCGCTAGTCCAGGATACAGGATGCAGGATACAGGATGCCTGGGGCTGGTGCACTGGGATGACCCAGAGGGATGGTACGGGGAGGAAAGAGAGGGGGGTTCAGGATGGGGAACACGTGTACACCTGTGGCGGATTCATGTTGATGTATGGCAAAACCAATACAATATTGTAAAGTAATTAGCCTCCAATTAAAATAAATAAATTTATATTTAAAAAAAAGAGAGAAGTGTGTTTGATAACCTGGGTTGGGAAGATCCCCTAGAGAAGGAAGTGGCAACCCACTCCAGTGTTCTTGCCTGGGAAATTC
The DNA here is from genome assembly GCA_006408675.1 of Madoqua kirkii. Lineage (NCBI taxonomy): Eukaryota > Metazoa > Chordata > Mammalia > Artiodactyla > Bovidae > Madoqua > Madoqua kirkii. Next base: position 29,312 of record SJYC01097031.1, read on the forward strand.
ATGGACAGAGGAGCCTGAAGGGCTATACCATGGGTCACAAAAGGGTTGTACATGACTGAGTGATTGAACAACAACAACAAAATGTAGAAAAATTTAAGAGGCATTTTGAGTAAGTGGTGACCTAGCTGGGTGTCAGGTGGACCAGAGCACTGTTTACTCTTCGTTTTATTTTTATAAAAATATTTATGAGGAGGTTCTGTTGACTCCTTTTGGCCACAGAGAGTGTTTGCGTGTTTTTTTTAGGAGATCACATGTTATCTTAGAAAGACAGATGGGGCTATAACACGTTTAAGAGCCTCCTTATCATCCCCAGCTGTAGCTGCTCTTTTATTTGTGGTGGTTTATAGTTGTCAGTGGATGGCAGACTTGACAGATGGATCTGTTTTTATATATATAATATATTATGTATATATATATATTTTTTTAATTTGGCTGTGGCAGGTCTTTGTTGCAGCATGTGAGATCTCTAGTTGTGGTCTATGGACTTAGTTGCTCCATGGCATGTGAGATCTTAGTTCAATCCCTGGCCAGGGACTGAACCCTCATCCCCTGCATTGCAAAGCAGATTCTTAAACCCTGGACCACCAGGGAAGTCCCAGAGGTAGTTTTAAGGTATAAAAAATTCACACTTCTGATGCATTTTCATAGTTTCCTGTGTTACCGGTTTTTTCCAGGTTTCCTGCATCGAGAGCTGGAATGCTTGGTAAACTTTAGATACTGTGTGCCATTTGGACGGACCTGAGAGCAACAGAATTACAAATGTTGGGAGACGTCCTTGACGCCTTCTCCCTCGCTCCCCACCCCCATCCATCAGCAGACCCCAGGGCTGTGCTGCCAGGCTGTACTCAGACGCTGTCCCCCGCATCGATCCAGCCCCTCACCTCCCCCTGGATTCCACATCCTCCTGCCTGGTGGTCCCTCCTCCACCCGCCTCTGTCCACACACTGGGGCTCAAGGGGTTCTTTTGAAAACATAGGTATTGAAAACCCTACTGTAGTAAAGAAAAGAATGGCAACCCACTCCAGTAGTCTTACTTGAGAAATCCCATGGACAGAGGAGCTACTGGTAGGCTACAGTCCATGGGGTTGCAAAGAGTTGCAAAATGACTGAGCCCCCTACACCACCACCACCACCACTGTAGTTTTTCAGCACAGTCTGAATAAATTCTGAAGCTTCCACCATGGCTTGTAAGGCAGGCCCTGTGTTCCCCACCTCGGCATACTGACACCCCTCCCACTTGCCTCCCCAGCTCAGCCCCTCCAACTGCACTGGCCTCCCTGCGGCTGGACCTGCCCCAGCTCTTTGCTCCCTGTCCCTGGAGTCCTGGTCCCGGACATTCACACAACTCCCTTACTCGTCTCATGATCAGAGAAGCCTTCCTGGCTTGTTAATAAAATGCCCCCTTCCTCTTGTAGCACTTAGCTGTCTGTTTTTTATTCTTGATTTTCTGCAGCTGTTGTATAAGTTCTCTGAATGCAGAATCCCCCTGTGGTATTTACTGCTGTGTCTCTGGACCCAGGAGCATGGGTACACATAGATTTGCTAATAAGCGAGTGGGTGATTGACTAGTAAGAGATGAATCTTCTGCCCTATCTTGTCCACCTTGACTTTGTTTCATCATGAGGGAATCAGATAGAAACCCTTTGTCGTGGCTCATAAAGACCTGGATGGAAACTCTTTTATCCAGAAACACCACTGAGCATTCCTGAACCTGAACCTTTAGATTCTTATTGTTTGGAGGCAGATGAAAATCACAGCTTGCTTTATTTTGAAAATGGTAGGAGGAGTCGAGGTTGGAGCTGATCACCCCTGTTGCGTTTTCACAAAGCAAACATCTGTCTTACACATAGCGTTTCTCTTTGTTGCAGGCGCATGCCCAGCCTTCTGGAGTATTTAAGTACAACTGTAACTTCATGGGTATCCTGGCAGGCCCGCTCTGCTCTTACAAAGACTACATCACTTTCATCGAAGGCAGATCGTACCATATGACGCAGTCAGGTGGAAATGAGAAAGAAGAGATTCAGTACGAAAGGGCAGAGCCATCACCAAATGTAAGACCTGGAGATTCGTCTGCAGCATTTCTAGCATCTGTTGATTAGCCTTGTTTATTTCAGGAGACCAGTGTTGTCATCTTTTTCTTTAAAAAAGATACCCATTTTTTTTCTTTAAAAATGTTTTTCAGGGTAAATGACTCTTCACATAGTACCTAGTGGTGATGCCTTATAGAAGTACAACCATGATTAAAGAACAAAAGTAAGGTTACCTACGACGTGAGGAAATGCTTTATAGTCATGGAGTATTTTACAGGAAAACCCTTATGAAAGGTCACTCTCCTCCATCAGGTTCTGAACACCATAAATAAGAGGTTGTTGACAACAGCATATATCACGGTTTGAATATATATATATATATTTTTTTTTCATGATTAAGAACTTGAATATTTTATTATTAAATTGTTTATTCTCCTGCAAGGCTGTTACTTCACTGTATAAAAATAGCACCAGCAAACATAGCATATTGCAAAATTAAGATAGTAATTTTCTTCACTGGACACTATACAACTAACAACTTTTCTCCACTGGCAGTTATTTCTAGTGGGAAGATAATTTTGACCCAAATCCAAGGATAGCTGTAAGCAAGTTACAGTGTCATATAAGGTTTAAGATAACCATGTTATCCTTGAATTACATAATTTTTTAAATTCTTTATTCTATGAATTACATAATTTTTATAATTAGTTTTACCAGAGATAATTTCAGGAATTCTGAATATTATAACTGGAGCCTAGCCTAAAAATCACAGGATGCTGTGGAAAAGATGCACAGTGTTTATCTGAAGTCATTAGAAAGTTAAGGGGTATTTTCTTCAGGAAACATTGTTACAAGTAATTTCTTTTGCTAAAAGTTGCTTTTTAAATATCTATCCACCACTAATTTAAGACAACTATGCTAGATTAAGTTGTTTCAAAGTAGTTTATTTAGGGGTTCCATTTTCACTCCTCAATAGATTTTATGTATTTCTCATATGCTTCTTCACTCATTAGTTCATCTAATTCTGAAGGGTTACTGAATGTCATCTTGATCAGCCAACCATCTTCATAACAAGACTTGTTGACAAGTCCTGGATTTTCTGCTAGAGCTTTATTAATTTCAGTTACTTCTCCTGATAGAGGAGAATAGAGTTCACTAGCAGCTTTCACACTTTCCAAAGCACCAAACTCCTCTTGTTTGTTCAACTTTGTCCCAACTTCAGGCAGACTACAGTAAACAACATCTCCCAAAGCTTCCTGTGCAAAATTGCTGATTCCCACTGTTCCAACACCATTTTCTGTTGTTACCCATTCGTGTTTTTCTGTGAATTTCCGCGCCGACAGCAGAGCAGGGCCGGTGCGCAGCGCCCGGACGACACCCGCTCGCAGTCCCCAGGGCCGCGGCGAGCAGGGCGCGCTAGGTGCCGAGATGGCGCGCAGGCTGCCGACCGCGGCCCGCACGCTCCGCACCGCGCGCAGCGCCATGTTCGCACGGGTGCAGAGGGTCTCCGCGCGGCACCTCTGAATATATTTTAAATTAAAATTCCAATGGAATTCCCTGGTAGTCTAGTGGTTGGAACTCTTCACTTTGGTGCCAACTCCCAGGTTCAATCCCTGGTCAGGGAACTAAGATCCTGCAAGCCATGTGAGTCTGGCCAAAGAAACGAAACCAAATAAATGTGTCTATCGATAAATTTCAGAGAAGGCAATGGCACCCCACTCCAGTACTGTTGCCTGGAAAATCCCGTGGATGGAGAAGCCTGGTAGGCTTCAGTCCATGGGGTCGCTAAGAGTCGGGCACGATTGAGCGACTTCACTTTCACTTTTCACTTTCATGCATTGGAGAAGGAAATGGCAACCCACTCCAGTGTTCTTGCCTGGAGAATCCCAGGGACAGGGGAGCCTGGTGGGCTGCCATCTATGGGGTCGCACAGAGTCGGACCCGACTGAAGCGACTTAGCAGCAACAGCAACAATAAATTTAAATTCCATATGTACATAGTTCACACAGTCAAACAGTGGGAGTTATTTACAGATCACTCAAAGGCAGTAGGAAACTCTTTTTGTTATGAGTGGGGTGTGGAGACTCTTTGAATGCCAGGTAGGTCAGTCAGGACCCTGTGGCCCGTTTGCTGGGGGCCTCCCAGTTGTCTTCAGCTGCATTAGTTAAGGTACAGGTTTGGCTGCTGAACCAAGGACCAAGATGACAGTGGTTTAAACAAGGTGGGAGTTGTGTTCTTTCTCACTTGACAGCTCATGTGTCAGCAGTCCACGGATAACAGGGCAGCGCCATGGGCTGGAGCTCCAAGTGCTCCCAGATTTGCCATCCGTAGGGTGTTTCCCTCATCTCCATGGTCTAAGATGTTTGCCACAGAAGTTATCCATGTTACCCGTGACCACATAGCTACACTCAGCTGCAGAGGAGACTATGACGTGTGACTTCAGCATGTCCAAACAAAATCTTTCACTGTGTAAGAAGTGGAGGAGGGCTCCAGGGAACCCATCAGTCACTCCTGTGATGTCTGTAGGCATTTTCTCTGGGGCTGTTTGGGTTCTTGAGTGAAGACTTCTGTCTTCTGCTCTGGGTATCCAGACTTGACTGCTGGTCCCTGGAGCTGGGCACTGAGTGAAGAGGGCTGGGGGGTGGGCGGGCACTGAAGGCTATCACGTCTCAGGATGCATCACCCATGTCTCCACATTCATTCCAGCCCCGCTGTAGACCTGCATCCCTAAACCTGGTTCTTCCCTGAGAGTTAACTTCTGACCTCCTGCCAGCATAGGGGAGGGGTTGTCCATCTGCTCAGCAACTGGAGCTGGGCACTGAGTGAAGAGGGCTGGGGGGTGGGCGGGCACTGAAGGCTATCACGTCTCAGGATGCATCACCCATGTCTCCACATTCATTCCAGCCCCGCTGTAGACCTGCATCCCTAAACCTGGTTCTTCCCTGAGAGTTAACTTCTGACCTCCTGCCAGCATAGGGGAGGGGTTGTCCATCTGCTCAGCAGGAGGCCATGGGAACTGGGGGTTATATCTGCCTTCCCAGCTTTAGGCCCTCTCACCCCCTACCTTTCCAGGTTCCTAATCCTACATTAGGATTAGGAAGGCTTCCTCAGCAACCCACGCAAACAAATAGAGGAAAACAACAGAATGGGAAAGACTAGAGATCTCGTCAAGAAAATTAAAGATACCAAGGGAACATTTCATACAAAGATGGGCTCAGTAAAGGACAGAAATGGTATGGACCTAACAGAAGCAGAAGATATACGAAGTGGTGGCAAG
>SJYC01097032.1:0-12009 GCA_006408675.1 Madoqua kirkii
AGCCTTTTACTGTGTCTTTACCATCTGTATTCTTTACTCAATATTTGACTCTGCAGATTTGAGAGATATTTTCAGATCTATGCAACTATTAATAAGTAAATTTTCATTTTTGTTTTATTTAGTTCTGGCCTTAGGACCCTTACAAAGGAATGTAATATGATGTCTAGTATCATGCTTGTAATTGGCCTAGGTTTGTACAGTGCTTTATAAATACCCCTAGGCATACATGATTTGAGTTTCATCCAAGGGGGATTGTTCTTCTAGAATAATGTAATAAATATACACATCCTAAGGGGCTTGGGACAGTTGTGACAGATGTCAAATTAGGTCTTGTTAATTATCAGAATCTAATAAAGTAAACTTTTCCTTTTTTTTTCTTTTAGCTCCTGGTATTACAGCCTTCACTTTGCTGGTATCTTAGTATTATTGTTGCTGCCGGTGAAAAAGACTCAGAAAGGAAAGAGTACACATGAAAACGTTCAGCTGTCACGATCCAAAAAGTTTGACGAAAGAGACAGTTCTTTGGGACAGAATAGTTTTTTCACAACAAACAGTGTTTGCAATCAGAATCAAGAAATAGCTTCTAGACATTCATCATTAAAGCAGTGATGAGGAAGGCACTCTGATGGCTATTTTCTGTATGTTAAGGGGAACCAATCTTAGCACCTTTCAAGGGGTCTGTGTCTGTTGGGAAAGGGATCACATGGGGGCAAATCGGCCGGTTTTAGGTAGGGAATTCCCTGTATATCAGCTTGGAAATGGAGTGAAGTACCCCTCCCATGCCATGTCTGGTGGGCCACGCCTTATCAAAAAATATTTCCATTATTTCAGTGGGCACTCAGGACCTCAGCATATATCCATAGGGTCGTATGTGTGCCCTGTTGCTGAATGTACGCTGTGTGTCCCAAGGCACTGAAGAGAGGGAAGAAAAAATCATGTCACTCTGGATGACTGAGAAAAATGAACTTCTCCAAATGAATGTCTTGCCTTAAACCCTCTATTTCCTAAACTGTTGCTTCCTAAATGGTATTTTCAAGTGTGGCATTGTGTGAACGCTCTTTCACTATTTGATGTTGTGTGCTCCACAGGAATTCCAGAAGAATTTGAACAGGATTATTTAAGATTGTGGATACTTTAAAATGCAATAAACATCGCAGTATTTGAAGGGTTTTCCTAAAGTTTCTCGGATGACTACAGTATGTAGTAGTTTAGCAGTGGCAGATGCCAAATTGTAGGTAGGTTATTTTCCTGGAGAATTTGATCCCCCTGTGTCAGACAGAGAACCCTCAAGGAAGGATTCCTTAAACATAAGGAAAGGTTGGTGATGTGATATTTTAAGCTTATTCTTCTTCTTCAAAAAAGAAGATGACAAACGAAGGAAGGAAGGCGTAGTGAAGTGCTGCACGTGGCCCGTGGCACCTGTGTTCACACACACGCCTGCACGTGGCAGGGGTCCGAGGCTCAGTGGAAGTGCTCTTCACCTCTGTTTACCTGAGTTCTGTATGATCCTGTAAGACATAAAAGTTTAATGACTTTATAATCACGTTGGATTTTAAATGTGTCAAACATAAACTATATAGAATTATAAAAGGATAATGAAAGTAATAGCGGGAGAGTGCTTGAAGGCTTTGAAAGAGACATCACGGAGTGAAATTACTGTCTAGCGAATCACTTTTTTAATCCTTGAACAGTTGAATTCGTATTTGGTTACATTTTAAGAAAATGGAAAATTCAAAGTCATTGGGTCTGAGCCACCTTTGTAGAGAACAATATAAATTAATTTCCAAACTCTTAACTTCTCCCATGAAAGTTTTACCGTTAACTCTCATTAACGAGTTTCAGATTCTTAAAGCAGAAAATGTGCTTTTTATCTTACAGGCCATTTTCACCATAATTCATTTTGCCTTCAGTGGTTGGATTCCTCCTTTGATCCCACATTCTTATGATGCTGCAGCAGTGAAAGCAGAGGAGAAGGGTGTGGCGCCAGCTTGGTATCAGGGTTCTGGTGGCCCAGGGTGATGATGAATGATGGGCCGACGGGGAGAAGGATGGGCAAGGTCTTCTGATTTCACTTTTCTGTGACCCTTCTTTTGTGGCATTTCTTTTCTTTTTTGCCTTAAATTTTTTAATGAAATGCAAGTTGTCTATCTATGATGAGTCTCTTTTTTTTTTCCCCGTCATTAATAAATTTGCAAATGAAAGTTAATGACAGAACAACTCTTTGGCTTAAGCTGTGTAGTATTTCATTTCAAGACTAAAGGAAAAGGAAATGTGCTTGGCACTTCTGAGGTCTAATCAGCAAAAACACCTTCCCAGAACTTTAGTAATAACCTTGTCTTTGTTGATATGAAATGTTTTTTATTTTTCTAAAGGTAATTTTTTTCCCACACCTGATGAGGTTAGTTAGCCATGCCTGTTACCTCCTAGGAAAGGATGGATGGCTAAATAAATTTCTCTGTTTTCCCACACACGTGAATTTAAGTGAACTGTGGAATGTGAGAGTCTAGAAAAGAGTAATCATGGAAAGTATGTGCTCTCCCCACTCCAGCCCCATACCATGCCTCCTCCATTTAATGCTGCAGAGAATTTAATCACTATTAAAAAAAAAAAACACAAAGAGAATAAAAGACAAGTCTAGGCATGTTCTTGCCTGGAGAACTCCAGGGACTGCGGAGCCTGGTGGGGTACAGTCTATGGGGTTGCATGACTGAAGCGACTTAGCAGTAGCAGCAGCAGCAGCAGGCATGTCATAAATGAAAACAAGAAAGTGTAATAAAAACTCTTTTTGTCCAGCCTGCCTAGCCATTAACAAATAATCACGACTTAGTTCTATTATCTGATTATATTTTATTTCTCAGCCTGTAAACCTTGGTGATGCACAGAGTGGCCTGGCATGTGCTGCGATTCATGAGGTTGCAAAAAGTCGGACACGACTGAGTGACTGAACTGAACTGAAACCTAATATCACTCTTAGCTGTTTTTTTTGGCTCAGTGAATGTTATCATAGCCCTACCATCTAGAAAGCAAGGCAGTTGATGAATTTTCCAATTACTTTGAAGATACTACATCATATATATATATACTGTTCTACTGATTTCCATCCCCCTGGATTATCTAGATTTTTGTTTCTGTATGACATGGTTTTTGAATAGTTTTCTTTAATTTTGGAGAACTTGTAAGTATGCAATCTAGAGGACAAACTAAAGAATTCTGATTCTCAGCTTGACCTTCCTCCTCAAGAAGAGGCTTTTTGTGCTCTATAAATTGAATATATCTACTTGAAATGTTGTAAGGGTTAATACTTCTAATTATGGTAGAAGAATTGAAAACTGGTGTATCTCTACTATGTTAAAGGGATTCATTGTATTATATGATTGCTGCATTTTTTAATCAACAGGATTCAGTTCATATTTATATTATTTCTTCTTTCTTCAATTATCATGAAACCACTCCAGTTATATTTTTGGTTATTATTTTACTACTCAGGGAAAAAAATGAACAAAATAATTCTTTTTCCCACAGTTTTATTTTTTAAAACCATAGCAGTTAATTTATTTTGATGTATCTCCCTGTCACCATTTTACAACTGGCTTTTTCTTAGTTTTTAAAAATAAACATTTTTAATCGGAGCTCAGGGTAATTGAAGAAATTTATTTAGCTTCTAAAATACCCAGTATAATAGAGAAGGTTTATTTGGCTTCCAAAATGTCCAGCCACCACTTATGCCTCCACCATAATTTTGATTAAAAGAATATTTTTGTTAATTGATTCCCACTATGTGAAATTCACATACAGGATTTCTACTGATACCAAGTCTGAGGAAAAAAATCGCAGTATTAAAGAATGGTTTTTAAATATGAAGGTAAGGGATTTCCCTGGTGGTCCAGTGGTTAGGATGCCGAGCTTCCAATGCAGGGGGCACAGGTCTGATCCCTGGTTGGAGAACTAAAGATTCTGCATGCTGTGTGGCACGGCCAAAAATAAAATAGAGAAGTTAAACTTTTATATATGTGTGTGTATGAAGGCAATGGCATCCCACTCCAGTACTCTTGCCTGGAAAATCCCATGGACGGAAACGCCTGGAAGGCTGCAGTCCATGGGGTCACTGAGGGTCGGACACGACTGAGCGACTTCATTTTCACTTTTCATTTTCATGCATTAGAGAAGGGAATGGCAACCCACTCCAGTGTTCTTGCCTGGAGACTCCCAGGGACGAGGGAGCCTGGTGGCTGCCATCTATGGGGTCGCACAGAGTCGGACATGACTGAAGTGACTTAGCAGCAGCAGTGTGTGTTTGTATATATATATGTACATATACATATATAAATTAAAAATGGAGGTAACCCACACCAAAGTGCTGATTGTCCTGGAAGGAGACCTGGGCATTCATCAGACACTGTCATTAGGGAGCTTTGTGATGTGGACATGTAACCTGCCTGCCCGAGGAAATTTCCTTAAGAAGCCCAGAGGGTGAGTTCCCAAAGTTTATGAGCAGTTGTGTTTGTAGTGATTGGAAACCATTTGCAGCATCTGTAAGAGTCACCATCAGAATTGTCTCCATGGTCATTTACTTTGACAACTTGAGCTCAAAGCCCTGACTTTTCAAAAAGTTTTTGATGCAACAGAGGAAAACCTTACAATCCATTAACTCAGAAGGCATGGCAGCATTCCATTTCTACCAAATACAGCCCTTAAAATGAAGCTTTCATAATGAAATAGTGCCCACTGAAGAAAATGTTTTCTCTTTTTGCTTTCTCTGCTTTTTTGGTTTCTGTCTGTGCTATGTACAATTGAAGAAGATATGTGCTAAAAAATATTTTATATGAATTGACAGTTTTATTGGACAGGGTTATCAGCTTCTCAAATATTATTTCATTTAAAGAAAGCTTAGTTATACTTTATTTTAAACTACAGAAAATAATTAATTTAAAATGTTGCCATTAAAATGATCCCAAAATATATACTTTTATTCAAGGACTAGATGACATATAGGACAAGAATCTTTCCTATTTAAATTGTATACCTTGTAAATTTAATTTGTAAATTCATGACCACCTCTGGCCATTTATGGTTTTTTTGTTTCCTTAAGTCATCCTAAATTATTAGTTCATTGATTTAAGGAGTTCTGCATTTTAGTTGAAAGAAAAAAAATTACTTGAGAGAATAATTGTTTCAGAATGGTGCCTCTTATTACTGTGTCAGTGAAGCATTTGTCCCAAGTGTTAGATACAAACCAGTATTTTGTGGAGTTTTATTCAGCCACTAATAGTCCATCCTGGCTGAAGTTGAATATACCAAATTTGACAGAGGTGCAGAATTATTTCTAAATAACACTGTGAAATGTAATCCTAACTGCCCTCAAGGACCTAATAAAGCTACACTTAACCCAGTGTACATTTAACAACACCAGATCATTTATACACTTAAATTAGATGCTGAAATTCTGCTTTCTGTAGCCTTTCCTTGTAAAAGTGCTAATGTAACAGGGCATACTCCTTATCGGGAAGAGAAAGATTGGCATTAAAAAAAGAAATGCCACTCTGAAATGTGGATTTGCAAGACTAGGATGCAGAGGGTCTCTATGGTGTTTTTCTTTAGCATCATGTAGACAAATCTGTTTATAGTAATTTATTACAGAAGAAAATTTTAAATGAAATTTTCCACATTGGCATTTTGTAGGACTGCTCTTAGAATCAACAACTAAGCTGCTTTTTCAAGCTCTTGTACAGAGCGTGCAGCCAACTACATTTTACATGGTGGGCTGCTTAATAATGTTTTTATATATTTTCAAATAATATTTATTTTAAGAGGTTTTTAACAGTATGCAAACCCCAGTAAAGAACTGACTGTACAGGTCATTGATTGAGAAGATTTCTGAAATGGAGCCTAAAGACACATTTTTATGCCAACTAATTTGTCTTGCCTTTAAAATATAACTGTCTTTCAGTACATCTTTTATAAAGCAAAGAAAAACCCCCGAGACTTTATGTTCTATAAATGAGAGTATAAAGATCCATGCAAAATGACTATCTAAAGCTTACTCGGTGACGCATAACCAGCTCTCCAGTCACATTTTATCAAATTTTGCTCCTATAAAAAGAAATGGAAATAATGGAAAATCAAAAGCTGCAGAGCACCATCAGTGGAATAAGTAACCATTTTCTTAATAATACATTTGAAAAGGAAAAAGTGACTGGCTGCCTTTTACTGGAGTCATAAATGACTATATCCTGCCCAGCCTTTGTGCTGGACTTCCTTTGAGAAGTTGATCTGTTAATATTCCTCTTTGTTTTTTCTTACTAAAGGGCAAACACATGTAAAGAATTTCAGATATGCTTCTTTTATGATATTAAGTATTTCTGGTTCTGTATCTTCGGGTTTGTCATCAAAGTACATTTGCTCCTGACTTTTTATTACAGGACAGAGGAATCACATGTCTGGCACACACTCGCTCCATCTCCAGTCACCTGTGCAGAGCTGTCTCCCCAGACCTGCAGGAGCATGATGGAAAGCAGTAAGAATGAAAGTAAAAATAATTGTGGCGAAACAAGAGAAACCCTCCTGCATAGAGTGTGGAAACGTGTGATTTCACTCCTGTCTTCCTTTAAAGGTTGCATCTTGATGTCTGCGTAGGAGTAGTTGAACATTGTCACCCCAACACGAGGGGCTCCAAGCTCTAGCAGCTGGTATTCAAAGCCCTTTGCTTGCCGTCCCTGGGGGAGAAAAAATAGATCGTGGTGTTCTGTGCTTTATGTTTTTATGATTCCAAAATATTTTTTTAAAGAAGTGTTATTTTTGGACAGATCCATGAACTAGTTCCTGTTGTCTGGTAAATGAAAACTACCACTGTGTCCGTTACTCTGTGACGTGATGTTTCATAACCACACGTTTCTGTCTGCGTCCCAAGAGCTGCACTGGTAGCCTATTGCGGGGTTTCAGAGATGTTTTTTCTAATTTGTGTGTCTTTAAAAATGATTAAACAGTAGTTTAAAATATATATGTGTGTGTTTGCTAATTGCATAGCCTTTAAATTCAGTCTCTAGAACTATCAGAGAAGTTAACAGTCATGAGAAGTAATGGTCTGTTTTCATTGAAGGATTCTTCAGTTGAGTGGTAATACTCCCAGGAGTCATTGACTTTTTAACTGGTTAAAAAAAGATTCCAAAGAAACTATTGTCAATTATAAACACTTGGGGAGGCAATTAGAACAACCTTAGGTTAGTAGTATATAGCAGCAGAGGATGAGCTAGTTCGATGGCATCACTGAATAGACATGATCTTGAGCAAATTCCAGGAGATAGCGGAGGACAGAGGAGCCTGGCTGCTGCAGTTCATGGGGTCAGAAGAGTTGGACACGACTTACTGACTTTATGTTCTAAAAGAACAAACAGCAAAGTGAGGAAGATGCTGCCTGTCTTCAGTTAGAAAAAGTTGACTTTCCCAGTCCTGCTGTTGGCATGGCCACTGCACTTGTATCTGGATCTGGTTTTTGCTTTTGTGAAGCAGAGTGTTGGGGCAGCCACTTGGTCTCTGTACTGTGATTACAGACTTAAGGGAATTTTGGAGTGCACTTCCAGTTCTTTCGGTCTTAGACAGCTGTGAGGAAAACATACTACATTGTACTTTTGCACAGATATGCGAGATGAATACCCACGAATAAGTCCAGTTTCGGTCCTTTCTCGCTGGAAGGCAGCAATGGCAGGTTTGAATGACCCCGTTTGGAGGTTCGTGAAATTGAGCCATGACCAGGAATTGCCTGCCGACAGGATACCTCCATCGGCTTGTCCTGACAGGCTGAGCAGCGAAGGTAACTTGATTCACTTCACAGTAGGAGAGGCTGGGAGGCCAGGTAATAACAGGACTCCACTTGTTTATAGATGAACATTGTAAGAGGTTTTGTTTTGTTTTTTTCTATAATTTTTCATTCCACAATTATTTAATGAGTTCCAGCCCAATGTATTAGGGAATGAAAGAATAAACCAAGTCCTTGCCACTGAAGAGCTAATAAATAGTCCCCATATGATATGGTAAATGCTTTATTAGAGGCAAGAACTATTGGTGGGGTTGGGGGGCAGGAAGAGGCACAGAGGAGCTGGCACTTGGATTTGCAAGGAAGCGTTTTATTGGGCTGAGAAAGAGGTGCAAGGGAAACTAATTAGAAAAACAGTTTGTGGTTACTATTCAGTAGGTAAGTCTTGTCCAACTCTTTGTGACCCCATGGGTTGCAGCATGCCAGATTCCTGACCTCCACTATCTCCTGGAGTTTGCTCAAGTTCATATCCACTGAGTTGGTGATGCCCTCTAATCATCTTATCCTCTGCCCCTTCTTTTGCCTTCAGTCTTTCCCAGCATCAGGGTCTTTCCAACGAGAAAAGCGTATGTCAAGAGATTTATAGTGTTTACACAAATAGAATAAAAACAGGGAGAGTTGTGCAAGTTTTGATCTACTATGTGCTGACTTTCTATTTAACAATAACTTCATTCCCCTCAGTTAGAAAAGGGAGTAATAGGAAAACATTGAGTTTAGCCAATGCTTAAAAATAAGACTTTACAAGCTATTTCAAGCATGTAGTTCAGTACAGAACATTAAAACAGATTCTTATGTGCCCACCACTCAGAACAGATGTTTTTGCTTTGCCATGTTAGGTTTAAAGTTTTTTTCACAGAAGATTGCACATAGAGCCAGCTCACCTGCCCCTGCCTCTTCCCCCTCCCCCTCCCCCTCAAAAGTCACATCAATGTGAGCTTTTGGGGTAAGCTTTTCATTTGATCACCTTCATTCTTAAAAAGTTTAGCCATGTGACTTAAAAATAATTTTGTGCTCACTTCAGTTTTTTCGGTGTTTATGGCAAGATAGGTTATGTTGGCTCAACCTGTTTGTTGCTAGAGCCACATGTCAGGTCAGATTTTTAATGTTATTAAAAGATGGCATTTCTCACTGGTAAGATCCTTTCTATTACGATGGGTCTTTTATTTTTGAGTCTGCTTTGTTTTGTGCTTGAGTCTTCTTTTTAATTGTATCATCCCAAGTGACACTCCTGGTTTCCTTTAGCCCAGACTGATAATCCTCCCAGCAGAAGGGTAGGTCTTGATCCACTAGCCAGGGTATAGCTGGATGCTCTGTGCCCAGGAGAGAGGTGCCACTCACCCATTGCCATTGCTTTTTTTCAGGATGAGCATGACAGCTTTAGAAAAGCAGGCCTAGGGTCTGAGCTTAGCCACCTGCGGTTGATAACCATCAGTGGGGAAGTCAGCTGCCCAGCATCCTGAGACCAAAGGCCATGAAAAGATGAGGCCCTTCCAGTTGGCCAGACGGGCTGCGAGTCCCCCGGAAAGTTGAGTTCCTGTTTTATCTCTCCTTGCTTTTTTAATGCATGAGTCATCAGCCTCAAGAAGAGGCTATAGAAAGATAAAATAGCAAGTACTGGAAATCCATCCTACAGTCCTGAACCTCTACAATAAATCTTACAGGAAAAGTCAGCATGGCACCCCTGCTTCTTAATTGTCCCCAACACATACTCAGCCACTTCTGCAAGGGTCGTTTCTTGCCTCTTACTGAATGGGGTGGTTAATTCTCTTTTGGTGTCGTTCAATCTCCGCTGCATTTGGTTATGTTGACCACTCTCTTGAGGTTCTTTTCTCAGTGTCTGTGGAACTGTCCCTGGCTTCTCTTCCTGCCTCTGGAGAATCGCTCTTAAGTCAGCTGAGATCCCTCATCTTGGCTTCAGTTCACACACTCGTCTGCTCACATAGCTCCTCTGAGCTGGTCCTACCTTCAGCTCAGACCTCTCTCCCCTAACTACCCCTCACTCCAACTCCAGCTAAATATCTCCACCAGGAAATCACAGAACATCCAAACCTGTCATCCTGTTCCATCACCCTAAACGTGTGATTCCTTTTGCCCTGCTCAGGTCATTAAATGTCATGACTGTTTCCTTCGTTTCCCAAGACAGAAGCCTGTCCATCCCCTCACCCTTTCTGCCTTGCCCACCATCATGTGTCGCCAGCCCCCGTGTGTCCTCTCTCCTGGTCAAGTGGCTCCATTTCCACCAGCCCTGGCTCCCCATTCCTCACCTAGCTCATAGCAATGACCTTCCAACTGGTCCTCCATCCTCCAGCTGTCAGTCTCTAAAATGCAGTCTTGAGTCATCTTGCCGAAGTCAATGGATCAAGTTTTTATTTTCCTTCTTCAAAAATGAAACAGTTAACTAAAAGCTTTGTGATAAACTCAAAATTTTCCATGAGCTAATAACCCCTGCTTAACCCTCAGCGTGCTTCTCTTCTGATTTACCCCCTCCCAGTACAGACATAGTGTCATAGATTGAATCTACCTCACCTAGCTCATAGCAATGACCTTCCAACTGGTCCTCCATCCTCCAGCTGTCAGTCTCTAAAATGCAGTCTTGAGTCATCGTGCCAAAGTCAATGGATCAAGTTTTTATTTTCCTTCTTCAAAAATGAAACAGTTAACTAAAAGCTTTGTGATAAACTCAAAATTTTCCATGAGCTAATAACCCCTGCTTAACCCTCAGCGTGCTTCTCTTCTGATTTACCCCCTCCCAGTACAGACATAGTGTCATAGATTGAATCTGTCCCCCAAAGTTCATGTTGAAATCTTAACTCCAAGGTGATGGTCTTTGGAGGTGAAGTTTGGGGTGAGTGATTAGGTCATGAGGAAAGGACTTCATGAATAGGGTTTATTGCACAAAAGACTCCAAAAGAATCATATTCTTCTTCAGATTCTTTTGGAGTCTTTTGTTCAATAAACCCTATTCATTATATAAAATATACATATCAGTTCAGTCACTCAGTCGTGTCCAACTTTGCGACCGCATGAATTGCAGCATCCCAAGCCTCCCAATCCATCACCAACTCCCAGAGTTCACTCAGACTCACATCCATCAAGTTGGTGATGCCATCCAGCTATCTCATCCTCTGTCGTCCCCTTCTCCTCCTGCCCCCCATCCCTCCCAGCATCAGAGTCTTTTCCAATGAGTCAACTCTTCGCATGAGGTGGCCAAAGTACTTGAGTTTCAACTTCAGCATCATTCCTTCCAAAGAAATCCTAGGGCTGATCTCTTTCAGAATGGACTGGTTGGATCTCCCTGCAGTCCAGGGGACTCTCAAGAGTCATCTCCAACACCACAGTTCAAAAGCATCAGTTCTTTGGTGCTCAGCTTTCTTCACAGTCCAACTAACATCCATACATGACTACTGGAAAAACCATAGCTTTGACTAGATGAACCTTTGTTGGCAAAGTAATGTCTCTGCTTTTCAATATGCTATCTATGTTGGTCATAACTTTGCTTCCAAGGAGTAAGTGTCTTTTAATTTCATGGCTGCTGTCACCATCTGCAGTGATTTCAGAGCCGCCCAAGTAAAGTCAGCCACTGTTTCCACTGTTTCCCCATCTATTTCCCATGAAGTGATGAAACCAGATGCCATGATCTTCCTTTCAGAATGTTGAGCTTTAAGCCAACTTTTTCACTCTCTTCTTTCACTTTCATCAAGAGGCTTTTTAGTTCCTCTTCACTTTCTACCATAAGGGTGGTGTTATCTGCATATCTGAGGTTATTGATATTTCTTCCAGCAGTCTTGATTCCAGCTTGTGCTTCTTCCAGCCCAGCATTTCTCATGATGTACTCTGCATAGAAGTTAAATAAGCAGGGTGACAATATACAGCCTTGACGTACTCATTTTCCTGTTTGGAACCAGTCTGTTGTTCCATGTCCAGTTCTAACTGTTGCTTCCTGACCTGCGTACAGGTTTCTCATGAGGCAAATCAGGTGGTCTGGTATTCCCATCTCTTTCAGAATTTTCCGCAGTTTATTGTGATCCACACAGTCAAAGGCTTTGGCATAGTCAATAAAGCAGAAATAGATGCTTTTCTGGAACTCTCTTGCTTTTTCCATGATCCAGCAGATGTTGACAATTTGATCTCTGGTTCCTCTGCCTTTTCTAAAACCAGCTTGAACATCTGGAAGTTCATGGTTCACGTATTGCTGAAGC